>BROG01001341.1:0-69745 GCA_030159075.1 Atrina japonica | reverse complement strand
ACATGCCGACACCTACTGTGACACATACTGTGACATGGGACCTCAGTTTTTAGTCTCATCCGAAGGACAGATATCTGACCTGCCACTGGCTGGATTTGAACTCATGACCTCACAATCATGAGTTGAATGCGCTACTGACTGACCAGAGGGGCTCTCCAAATATAGGAAGGCACAACATATACAAGTAAATGTTAAACTTAACTCTATGAATTGCTGTAGTTCTAACATTTTTGTTGCCAAAAACAAGTCTGCCACCCCTGTTATGATTTAATTTTGTCTCGTTATGTTTGTATACATACATGTGCCAGTTTAACTTGGTAGACCTTTACAAATTATCAACAAATGATACATGTAGTTGGTACTACACTGTTACTAATTACATGTAAACATTTGTCAGTTGTCAACGGCCATTTTAACTGTTTGTTCAACCTGTACACATTACAAATAATTGTACATGTATCTATACAGTAGAACCATGCTATGAAAGTGGTCTGATTATTGAGGTGACCCTTCAGTGAAGGGTTTGAACTTACATGTATTTCATATTTACATGTATTAAGAAAATTTCAAGAGACTGAACTTTTATGGTCTTAAATGTGAGGTGGTCCTTTAAGCCAGGTGGTCTGTAGTCACGGTTCCACTGTATATAACAGGTTACAAGACAGTATTTTTTGGGTTTATGACACAATCTGGATGTCCCACATTATCTTGGTCATGTCGGTAGACCTAAACAATCAGCAATTTAAGGGAGGTAACTGTGCTTACCACTGTACTAAGTTTTCTATTTCCTAGAGCCGCTCTGACTAAACACTTGTATTCATGGGTTTCAGGGAGGCTTCCTTTCTGGGGTACTGGTTTGGTCCTTCCGTCATCTGTACAACAAGGTTAAACAGGTCAATGATTATCTAATCTAACATGGTGCTACAAAGATTATCTCTTGTATCAAACAAATCATACAAATATTATCTTACTGCAATTGAAATAATACACTACAGCTGATTATACATGTAGAGCCAAAACATGATCTCATACTAAAGAAATGATACAGTCACAAATATTATCACAACTGACCAATCATGCAGTCATACACAAAATGTAGATATCATCTCATACTTAACAAATTTTACTGCCCAGATATCATTTTATACTTACATGTAACAAATCATAATTCAGATATAAAGATATAAAACATAATCTTGCAATGATTATCTCATATCTATTGCAAAGATTATCTCATGCTAAAAAAAACTCACATAATACCCATATCATACAACTGAAAACATAACCTCATTAAACAGAATACCTCTTAAATAAAAAATACCAAAAGTATCCGTAATTTTCCAATAATATGAAACCCCTTTGAACATTTTAAAACTTGGCATTGTATAACAGATTACAAAAATGTCAAGAAAGAAAAAACTAGATCTAATACTTGTTTGTCTGATATTTTATGTCCAATCAAGAATTTATAACATGCATGTACATCTACATAAACAGATATCACTAGCTTAAGGTGAAGCGCTACAAATTCTGATGTGCTATGGAGTAATGGACTGATGCCAAAGAAGTGAGGGTTCATTTATAAGCCAGGCCCTGTGTGACACAGGACCTTACTTTTATGTCTGATCCTAAAACATGTAAAAACTTATGACTTTTACTTGCCACAAAATGTATGCCAAGAGCTAGGTAAAGACTAAAGGAACAGTCACAACCATTTTTGAAAGTCTCTGGAATGACCCAGTAACGAGAATTGAACCTGAGACCTTCCACTTGCCAGTTGAACACTCTACTAGTAGACAACTGTGAGTGATTTAGAACTATTGTACCGGCACATGTCCCTACATGTAAAATGTACATACATGTACATGAATTTTTTCAAAGTGTTGTTGATGTGTATACACTACATGTAGATGTAGAAACATGAAAACCTGACCTCAACCAATCATTCTGTCTATAAACACCAACATCAGTGCTACATGTATAGCATTATTTATATGCACTCTACAACTTCACTGAGGCAAGCAAAAACAAAAATGTAGATATCATCTCATACCTAACAAATTTTATTGCCCAAATATCATTTTATACTTACATGTAGAAAATCATAATTCAGATATAAAGATTATCTCATACTAAACAATTCATACATGTATATACTGTAGCCATATATACATGTATATATATATATATATATATATATATATATCATCTCATATTTAATCAATCATTCAGAAATGTTCATATGAACATTTTCTCAGAAACGACAATCACAAAAGATCTAAGAAGACCGTTAATTAGCATTTATGTTTCCTTGTTGTGTTTTGGAATTTGTCTTGATATCCTAATTATCTAATGACATGCAAATTGTACGGTGAGAAATTGGAACTGATTTTTGTATGATCCTAAAATTAGTACGGAAGACCAAACAGATACAATTTAGGTACCGGTAGTTAGCAATTCTAATAGTTGCTAATTTATAGGTTTTTTTGTGGGAAAAACAACAGATCTAGATCATTGATTATTTATTTCTGATCTTCATAGGAATAATTCTAAAGGAAATTGATGGCTAATTCCTGATCAGCTGACATATCAGATAGAGACGAAGAATGATTTTGTAATTAGCATTCAACAAGTCAAGATAATAACCATCTAAAATAACAAATCCCTTTATCTGATTATAAAGAAAAAAAAACAGAGGTAAAGCTGGATTTTTTTTTTACACAGACACATGCACATATATATATATATATATATATATATATATATATATATATATATATATATATATATAAACATGTATATATAAGGTTTGAATTGCAGTAACGCTTCATGTTGAAAATGCCCCTATACCAGTTTCCAATATAAATCCATTAACACAATAAAAATGAATTCAAACCTTATATTTACAAGCATTCAACATATTTTTCCACTGCAGGGACATTTAGTCCAACACTATTTTTTGATATTCTACTTTATGAATTAAAATTACATGTACATTTTCAAATTTCATTTAAACATATTTCAACATTTGTTATTAATTATTAAAGACTTTCAACATAATATTTTGAAGAAGAAAAAGAAAATTTAGAGTAGCGGGCGAGGTATCTAAAACACTCATTTGATCTCTAGGGGGTAATAGGGTGCGACGGTCGACCTGACCTGACAGATTCACTGTGGAGTCTCACAAGTAGTTCCATTTCATATATGTATCATACACAGATCATATATGTATCATACACAGATCATATATGTATCATACACAGATCATATATGTATCATACACAGATCATATATGTATCATACACAGATCATATATGTATCATACACAGATCATATATGTATCATACACAGATCATATATGTATCATACACAGATCATATATGTATCATACACAGATCACTAGGGGAATCTATTTCCGATATGCAAGTACAATGTATGAGGGAAAGACGTCTTAACATAGAGTGAATAGGAGACCATGTACATGTAAATATAAATATAAACGAACTCCGCTTATAAGAAAGTGGAAGCGAAGTAAATTTAAAACTTCTTGTAGTCAGAATTTGTTATTCAGATTTATACAGAATATCGTAACGTACAATGTAAGAAATCAACTGGGAATAACTGGTACATGTAATTATTATTGTCAAAAGTGGAGTCGACTGTTTCCATAAATTTGTTATTTTCATGTATTATAAATCATGATACATGTATATAATCATTATATAAATGGTACATTGTACCTAATAATAGTAATAGATTCTTTTACAAATAGGTTCTCATGTTAACAAAATTTTATGTCAACAAATTTATTCAATTTTTTAAGCAACAAAATTTAACCCTACAAAATTTTCTGATGCTACATGTACATGTACACTATACATGTAGACAGGATTGAATGATGATAAATTGGGATGGATGTACAAAACCCAAGTCTATATTTCTCCCTTAATCCAGAATAATAAATTAAAGATTTAAAATCTTACATGGATGTGTGGAGTAGATAAGGAAATCTCCACCCGAGTGGTAACAATCTGGATGTCCAATCAGAAGGTTTCAACAGGATTAGACTTTCAGATTCTTACCACAAGGGTTGAGATTTCCTGTTTCCACTAAACACACCCATATTTTTCCCCATGTTTCAAATACATGTACATATTTATGCACAGGAGTAAAATCTTATGCAAATTTTAATACACTGTATTCCCATCACACAGAAGTTCTAGATTGTAGAATTATATTGTGTTGTCACAGCGCGTGTAGCTTTTCAACACCCAGTGAATCTAGGGTGTGGACAGAGAAAATATGACAACATGCTTCAGTTGGAATATAATACCTTTGTTTTGATATTGTTTGATTTGAAGTGTTTTTACTTCGATAATTGTCAAAAATCACAAGTAACATATATTTCATGATACATGTACATGTAATGATGTATGTTTATAACATTACAGACACGTACATTTGTGGACAAAGATTCTTTGTACATGTATTATGTGAAACATAAGACTTAACTTGAACTATGTCTCACTTACCTAATACACTGTACATGTATACTTGTCATAGGCGTCGGAAGCAAATTGAAAGTGGGGGGGGCTAAACCAACTTAAAACACACACACGCCAGAAGTGGGGGGCTAAACCAACTTAAAACACACACACGCCAGAAACATCTTGGGGGCTAAGCCCCAATTTTCAACACCTATGCCTATCTTTGCAAAAAAAGTGGGGGGGCTAAGTCCCCCCCTAGCCCCCCGGCTCCGACGCCTATGCTTGTATACTAAGAACTCAGTCTCTGACTGTATTTAACCGAGTTATTGCTTTAGTATAGATATCTAGGGAACAAAAAACAACGTAAAGGATATAAAAAAATCATACAGAAATGAATGGTAATAAAAAAAATTCTTTTTCTCTAAACTTTATCTGTTTCCTTTGTAAAGTTTAATAGTCATTTTCTAATATGATTTCGTAGCAGTTTTTGGTTTCAATAAATTTGTATTCCCACCTTTGATAATTGTTCTGTGTATTGATTAATTACATCATGTACATGTCTTTTTAAAATCTGACTTAGATTTATTGTAATTAGACCCATATGTTAGAGGACTGGAGCCAGGCAAAATTTAACAAAAAAAGTCCTGGACCCAAGTGACTGAAAGAAAATTTACAGCCCCCCCGTGCACATGTACATACATATTTACATACAATGTATTTACTTGAGAGGTTCAAACCTAAGCTAGTCATTCGGGCAGATTTTGTATACAGCTGAAGGTCTGATAAAAAATTTATTGCAGTTAATCCTAATGCATGAATACTTTTTTACAAAGATTGTAAACAAAGCACTTGGTTTTACATAAAATACTTGTTTACATGTAAACCTACATGTACATGTACATTTGTACATGTAAACCTCTTCAATAATGATCTTATGTAAAGTAAAGAGACTGTGTGGCTGTTAGTGGCAGCTTTCTATAAGGGAAAAAAATGAACTAGCAAGAAAAAGGGAAATCATTAAATTAATGAAAAGCAAACAAGAGGCCCAAGGTGCCTTAAGTTGCTCACCTGGCAAAATTGGTCAACATTGCAGAAAACAAAAAATCAAAGGACTGAAAGTCCTGAAAGGCAAGTCCTTTGTCAATTCTGAATTGGTGAATTTATAAAAGAATATATATCTGTACATACATGCAGTTACTGTTTAACCTGGGAATATACATCCTTGATCTACTAAAATCAGAAATAAGTATAGGCTGTCGTATACCATGGTATATCTTTAAACCAAAACATTTATTTGAAATATAAGAAATTAGTGTATGCTTATTTTTTATTATGCATCAGTAAGAATTTATATGTTTAACAATATGTTTACATTGTCATTACAAAACAGCAGACATACAGAGTTGGACTTAGATTTACATGTACAGTCATGGGACATATATATTTGTCAAATGCTGGTAAAATCCAGAATTTTGCAAATTTGTACAAATTTATGGTAGATCTAGGACAATTTCATATTTCTAAAATATATATGCATTTTTAAATTATCATGTTTATTTGCAGAAATGACAGTATTTTTCTCATGAAATAATTTTGTAAATTCTATAATTATTCTTTCAATCTAATGAAATATGTCAGAATTTGCCCGAAGTAATTTTATCCTCAACAGAATCATTATTTTCTCCAAATAAACAAAAGTATATCTAAATTTCAAAATGATTAAAAACATTAATTCAATTTCCTTCATGTAAACTTAAAATATTTGAAATATTGCTTAAATTAGTGGATTCTATGTGCATTTAAAATTTGTTGGTTTTATATACAACAAAGAAGAAAATAACATAAGTGACAAATATTTATGTCCCATGGATATAGATCTATCACAACTTTCAACAACTTTAAAAAATGTTGCATTATTCAGTTCCCTTTATTCCCTAATTTTTTAACAGAAAAAAGGTTCATTCAACAAACTTAAAATTACATTGTTATTTGGTATGTAAAACGCAGTAATAAATGTAGATTGATGTCTCAAATACGAATTGGGTTAAAAAAATTAAACATCAGGTCGAACCGATTTAAAGTCGAAACACTCGTGGTAGCGATGACCAATGTCACTACATCAACTAAAACCACCTGGCTAGACTCTAAAACTCTATTACTGGTAGGAATCATGCAATCGCTAGCTGCAATGATGTTTGTGCTATCAAACCAGAACCACAATCGAGTAAACTGGTCTTTTATTCTCTCATGAATGAACAGAACTTACAGCACACCAGGAAAGAATCTTACCCATTGTCAGACATTAGCAGTTTAATTGTGAGTTTGTCTATTATCACTTCTGCCAGTAAGCTTGAAAACTTAAATAATCTATCAGTTACTTAGGTAAAAATTCATGTTGTATGAATAAAAAGGAAACGATGATCAATTCCAGTTTCTAAATAATGCAAATTAAAACCGGTATCAATGTCAAAATCATCAAAGTTGAACTGAGGGAATCCCCCCTTTAAACGAGTGTCCTATGTCACGTGACTATAAATATAATAATTCATCACAACATTTTCGACTGTATTCATTGTTTAATTTTAGTTTCAATGAGTTTTCATATAAACAGAAACGGTGTCCTAGTTCAGGATTTATAAGGAGAGATTATGCGAATGAAACAAGATTCAAATTAGACACAAGGGAGTATTTTAATGGTTGAATCTCAGGTAACTACTTTCTACAGCGCAAATAGTAGTTCGACAAATCCTATGGCATGTTGATATTTGAATGGGGAAGCTGACGATGCTTAATTCAGTACAGGGAAAAACACCAGCAGTTCTGAGCCTGTCATAGCATTAAGGCTTTACCTTAAAAATGTGTTGAAGACAAAATGGCTAACAAACATGAAAAACAGTATATTCATTGGGCCTTAATAATCACCAGAGTGAAATGTATTTTACTGACTTTATTCTGAAAAGCAACCTAAATCATAAAAATTTCATTCAAAAGGTGAATTAACTTGCATACATGTAAGTGTGGACTTGCCAACTTTTTTTATAGACCTTTCAAGATAATGTGCAACAACATTCGAAAACATGCAAAATCAATTTAAAAGGGGAAATACCTTTCACAAGGATCACCCTCACAATTTCTGCACAATAATTTTTTTGTAGATCTTTAGGGTGATCTTTGGATAATAGGGAAAAACAGCCCAAAACATGAAAAAATGCACTTAAAAGGGGAAATAATTCCCATAGATCTTTGCATGCTGAACTTTTTTGCTTTTTTCAATCTCTTTTTTCTATCATACTTTTCAAGATAATAGGACAAAACTGTCAAAAATATGAGAAATCCACTAAAAGGGGAATTAACTCCCAAAAGGATCTACCTGACAATTTCAGAGCTATTGACTTTTTTGTAGATCTTTGTGGGCTGAACATTTTTGCTTCTTTCACTTTCTCTCTATCTACATGTATTATACTTTTCATGATAATAGGACAAAACTGTCAAAATCATGAAAAATCCACTTATAAGGAAAAATAACTCCCATAAGGATCAAACTGACAATTTTGGCCCTATGTCTTTTTTGCAGATCTTTGCATGCTGAACATCTTTGCTTCTTTCACTTTCACTCTACCTATTAGGCTACTATACTTTTCAAAATAATGTCATAAAAGATCCAAAAACATAAAAATCCACAAAAAAGGGGTAATAACTCACATAAAGGTCGACCCAACAATATTATTGCATGTATTTCATGTAAATCAAAAATGTCTGCTGACTCAATTATTCTATATTTAGCCATGGCAGCCATGTTTGGTCCTAGCCCCTTTTCATTCGAACACTATATGCGGCTTTACATGGTTATACATGTACATCAAAAATTTATAAATCAAAGTTTGGTTCAAATTGGTTTAATGGTTCTGAAGAAATAGTCAAAATTGTCCAAAATTTTAGGAAAAAAAAAACTTATATTTTCTATTTACTTACATAAAAAACTTGAACCTTGATGTCCAATTTCAAGGAAATTTTTTCAGTCCTTTCTAAGAATTAGCAATGATTAACTTCCTATGGTCAAAATCCAAGATGGCTGCCTGTCTGCCATATTGGATTACGATCTCTCTGAAAATGTTATGTGCACAAGTAAACCATAAGGGAACCTTCATATCAAATTTCCAGTAGATCCCTTCAGTACTTTCTAAGAAATAGCGGTAACTAACTTCCTTTGTTCAAAATCCAAGATGGCCCCCTGTTGGCCATGTTGGATTCCAATCTCTCTGAAAATGTAATATGCACAACTACACCTCAAGGGGAACCATAATGTTGAATTTCAAGGAGATCCCTTCAGTCCTTTTTGAGAAATAGCGGTAACAAAAAATTTTCAGGACGGACGAACCACGAACTGACGTCATACGGACGGATCACAGATCCAGGGCCATAATCTGTTGATGGTGTGCTAAAAATCTCACCGGAATGGGTGTAAATTTTCAAAAAAGATATTTGACACAGCTGTCAGGTATTATGGTCAAAGGATTGGTAAATATTTTGATACCCTCAGCTCAGATTAAAGTTTTGAAAAGTTGGTCAAAGTCCAAGGCAGGGCTCAGGAAAACCACTTGTCCACTCGTCTGTGACGAGTGAAAATCAGATTTGGCAAGTGGTTTCAGAATAGCACTCGTTCGATGGACGAGTATAGTTAAAATCTGTAGATAAATTTTGCTCTACACTGTATCCATTAATGTTACATCGTAAAGTTATGAGCTAACCAGAAATGAATATCTATCTGGTTACGGTATTTCCAGAAACAATATGAAAAGCAACATCCGGGACTAGCCTACCGGTATCTTATTTACATCAGTAACAAAATGGCAATAGCCGGTAGGAAGTTGAAGTGACACAATTTGTTTCAAAGGCACAAATAGTGAAGCTGGTTCAGATGGGAAATAAATAAATAAATATCTTGTCGGAAATAAAAGTAAAACAAATGCCAAGCATCTTATTAAGCAAAGACGGAGCAAACCAAAACCTCAAGTTCGATCATACCATTACAAAATACTTTAGCATCAAGCCAATTTCTACTGCATTGATTAGGCTTGCAATAAAAAAAAATTAAAACACAGAGAGAAGAAGATAACGGAAAGAGCGATGATTGAAAGAGTGAGATATAAAAAGAGATCAGATAGGGATAGAAATATGTAGATTGGAGAAAAGTAAACTGCTTAATTTGTATGAACAGTAAAGAATGGGGGTGAGTTTCAAAATACCGGTATTTACCAGTAAATGCCGGCAAATACTGGACAATTGAATTATCCGGTCTGGTATTTATAAGTTGTCCCCCCCTATTATTTTTTTTTTTTATCTCTAAGGGGTTATTGATTTAATGCTTAAGATAAAGGGTAACCTATTTTAACTGATTTATGATTTTTAACATTTAATTTACACTTAAATTGATATATTTTATACTTATTTATTTTCCTGCAGTAGGCAGCTGTTTTCTTATTTGTACCTGTGTCGATGTCGAATAACTTTTGTAGTATTGGTAACGTATGGTTCAGTACAATAGTAACAATGAAAATGACCAGAATTTGTCATACTGCTATAAATGTATTCAAGGATTGAAACCATACTTTAACTCAAGCCATACACTATCCACTTCTATTACCCTACAACTTTCTAATTTTAGGTACAACAGGAAATCATTTATGACGTTTTATTGTATTAATTTCTGTCCATGTCTATCTTAACCCACATTGAATAAACAGTTTCTTGAAACTTGTTGTTTTTAACAATTTATGACATTTGTACCATTAATTATACCAGGTGCATAGGTAGATTTTTTACCTGTTAAATGTTTACCTGTACAATTATTTAGAATATGAATATATGAATTTAAATTAAGATTTTATTTTTATATTGACTTATATTTTGCCAGTTGGAATTTATAAAAAGTTAAACTTTAGTATACATGATCATAACATAAATTGTTAAATTATTTTATTCCTACAAATAATTTAAAAGAATAAAGAACATTTTTATAATAATACATTTGATGAAGAATAGTTTACAAATTATTTTATTAACATTTTAAATTATTTTAAGCTTGCTAATAACTATAAAAGTTCAATTGACCAGTATTTGCCACTTGAGCCTTATTTTCCGGGCCGGTAAATACCGGGGGTGGAATTTACCGTCCAACCTTGGCTATTTTACTGAAATATTTGGATTTGATATTAATTCATCTAAATAAATATTTTTCTGCAGTTTCAAAACAGCATACATTTTGACCTTTTTGTGGTACCTTTCGGTATTTCATGTACATTTTGGTATTTACCCCTGCCCATGCGGTACATAGAATTACCGGAATACCCGCGATTTACCGAAATGCCCGGTGAAAACACCGAAATACCCTCCAAAAACATCAAAATACACATTATTATGCCATAAAAAGTATATGTCTAGTATGTTATATAGATAGTTATTGTATATAAAGTTACTTTTTTTAATAAATCAGCCGATTTTCGTGGTTATTGATTAAAATGCAATTCTTCCAAGAAAGATAACTCTTTCATTAAATTTAGTTTTTAACGTGTTGATAAAAACCCAATGTAACTAAAAAATTTTATTAATGTATTTCTTGTAAATAACAATAATTAAATTTGTTTTGAATAATTAATTTAAACTGGACATAAATGTTTTAATCTCATTAAGTTAACAGGTTATTGCCCTGTGACCAATTATCTACTCACAATTATTTTCACGCTTTCGCTAAACATAGATCAAATACATTTTGAAAAAATATAAAACAATTTGATGCTCCTAATTAAAGATCTAACATTTTATGCTTTAATCTTCAATATAAAACAATTTGATGCTCATAATTAAAGATCTAACATGTTATGCTTTAATCATAATAATTACTTTGCACTAAAAATAATACCGAACAATTTTCGTCTCCAAATTAAAAAATTATTAGAGGAAATGGTACTACTTTATGTATCATTTGAATTCTGTCTTCGAAAAAGTCAGGATGGCAGGGTCGTATCCTTGCCTTCAATGTAAAACTCAATGTCAAAATGACACAATTCAATGCAGTGATTGTAACAAATGGGTGCATATACAATGTGTGCCCATGTCACCAACCCAACTTAAAGTGTGGTCGCAATCGCATCTATCGTTTCTGTGCAGAAATTGCTGTTGTAACCACAACGGATTTGATCTGGAGAAGTCCCTTAAAAGGTATTTATACTTTGAATATTTTTTTGTTCCACCTTCAATTAGATTTGCATACATAGATTGAAAAAACGTTAAAAATGAAATTGTACATTTTCGAATATTTAATTATGTATTTAGTCCTAAATTTTATCATTGGTCTTTGAATAACAAGATAAATGCGAATCTTATTAAAGGTCGGACAATTTAATAGTTGTAAATAGAATTTGTATATCGGTAACATATTAGTATTTTTTTGTTGCGAAAATGAAAGTTTAATACGCTTATATCTTTTATGCATAAGCATTGATAAGTTAAGAAAATTATGATTTACGTACAGAATTTGTATTGTATTGTAATGTATATCGTCATCATATTTGTATTTTTTAAAGTTTAATAAGCCTCTTTCTTACTTACACTAAGTTATGAAATTTACATGTACATGTATGACTTAGGCAACTTAATCATATTCTACTACTCCTCGTTAAGGTATCATCCATTTCTAGTTCATTAGTTTTGTTTACTATCAGAAATTCTAAATTACATAGAATTAATTTAATTTGATAATCACGTTAATTTTAATCTCTAAATCTATCAACGTGTATATAACTAGAATGGCATATATTAGCATTATCAACGATTGATTAGTTTGATCGAATAGATTACATGGGTATATCTACCCCCTATACACAGCACGTGTCTGCTAAAACAACATCGAAGATTGTACATGTTTTATACCTAGGATAATGGAGTGGCACGTGCCGCTAAAACAACATATTGTCAGTATTAAAAAGTTGAATTAATTTAAACATACAAGGTTTTTTATAATAATATTCTTTCATATATAATCTGCGCAATGTTCTGTATAGAGGACAAACAAATAAAAAATGGAATTCATCTTCAACACTAGATTTGCAATGTGGACAAAATCTATTTTCTCTATTTGTGTTATTATATCTATATATTTATATTAAACAAAACGCGGTTGTCAGGGATGATACCGGGGAATCGCCAATTTTTTGGGGGCCCCTGTTCATACACGACAACAGCGATTTTGATACGTATTCGACTTTCTTTAACCACCTACGTACAAAACTCATGGACATCGACACTACCAAACTTGTCATCGGGTCGGACGAAGAACTGGCCCTTGTCAATGCAATTACAAAAGCCTTTCCTGATTCGAACCACATCCTTTGTAAACGGCATTTGTACCAAAACACCAAACAAAAACTTGTGGATGATTGCATTGACAAGGAGTCCAGGCAGACAATTTTAGACTTGATTTTTGGTGACGAAGGCCTCGTGACAGCTGACGATTCCATCTGTTTTGACGTAAAGTCAGAGGAGATTGAGACGAGGTTGAGGGATTCGACAAAATTTTCAAATTACTTTGAAAAGAAACTCAAACCAAATCTAAAAAACAAAGTTCAAAAACCATTATCTTCAGGTTTAATTGAAAATGTTTGGACAAATAATAATTCGGAATCCCTAAACCACGTTCTCAAACAGGCCATTGACTGGAAGTCAAAACCTCTCTTTGACTTGATTAACATACTGACCTCATTAATTGAGGCTCAGTACAAGGGCATGCGACGGGCGCTGGTGTCGATCGGACAGTTTCGGCTGGCCGATTCTCACCAGCAATTCCAAATGTCTAAAACAGTATGGGCTTCAAAAACAACAGACGAACGGGACCGACACTACAAACGTTTGCGTAGTTTCAGGCCTAAAGACAAAAAAACTGTGACATCAACAGACGGACTTACGACCATTGTCAAGCCACGGTCATTGGGGAAAAAATTAGGTCAAAGGAAAAGGAAGGTCAATGAAAGGACCCAGACAATTAAAAAACACAAATCTTAATTATTTAATGATACTTCTCAGTGCGAACGCCGTACCTTATTGTTGAGGTGCCCATTTAATGGGTAGGAATCGACTGTCGTACATTAAATAATTATTTTTGAGTGATGTCCAGTCATTGAACTTTCTTTTCCTTATTTCAATGCATCCTGTTCTGCCACCATGCTTACTCATTTTTGATATTTTTTTCTAAAATGATGTGAACTTACGTCTTTACAATAGTTGCTATTTTTATATTTGCTTCCACTCTATATGGATTTTTGATGACATGTATATTTATTATGATACTTGTATTATGTACGTGTGCAAGAGAAAGGGGCAATTCTGATAGGAATTACGTCTTTAAAATAGTTGCTATTTTAATAGTTGCTTCCACTCTATATGGATTTTTGATGACATGTATATTTATTATGATACTTGAACTTGTGTTATATGCGTGTGCAAGCGAAAGGAGCAATTATGGTAGAAAAAGGAATATTTATAGTATAATCATGTAAAAATTATTATATGATATTAGAAAATAAAAGCTGATGAACTGTATTTTTAATTCTTAGTTATTTTATTCTGGGGAATAAAATGTCACACCTCTATTCGAGTGAAAGCAATTCATGCAAGAGTTATCGTTCTTGACCCAATGTCTACACGTTAAAAATCGCTTTTTATGTCAAAATACTTACATTATCAAACTGAAAATTGGGGAAATACATTTAAACACTTAGATTCAAACTATGATGTTAAATATTTGTGCTCAAATGAAGCATTTTGGTGTTTTTGAAGGGTATTTCGGTGTTTTCACCGGGCATTTCGGTAAATCGCGGGTATTCCGGTAATTCTAGTTACCCCTGCCCATGTGAGGGGTCCTAAGGAACTCTTTCCTGAGAGAGAGAGAGAGAGAGAGAGAGAGAGAGAGAGAGAGAGAGAGAGAGAGAGAGAGAGAGAGAGAGAGAGAGAGAGAGAGAGAGAGATCCGGTTTTTGGCATATACAAAGAGACTAAATAAAAATCACAAAATGTTGAGATTTTATCTACTTACATCTTTTCATTGTCAGTGAGAGAGATCCAGATGATTTTGCCTTCTGGAACATCTTCGTAAGCTCGGTTAAAAACTACGAAAATAAACAACACACTAAGCAATGAAGTCAATGTATGATAAAATTATCGTTCAATATTTTGTTTTCATTTTATCAACATAAATTTGATAATGTATTTATGGTATACTTACCGCATCGTTTTCTAATAGTACCATGTTGTCGAATTTGCAATGTGTTTCGTGTAAATAGACTCTTTAACATAAAAGATCAAATAAAGCCAATCTTCCGGTAAATTAAAAAAAAGATCGTATACCGTTCCCGATTCAATAAATTTGTATCATACCCAAATTAGTTTCACTTTTTCATCATTCACCCGTCTACAACATAAATATATATATATATTTTTACGCAGACATTCATTTATTTAAAAAGTGTTCAAATTTTGTTTCAGTGTGAAGTATGTCGATTTTGTAAAACGTTTCTGAAACGTTTGGGTGATCCAGATCAATTGAGCAGACACCACCATGGATCGAGGAAAAGACATAAGTCAAAAGATTCGGGTATTTATCATTTTCATCAAGATAAACAAATAACGATTGATTGCACGATTTGTGATCATAATAATTTAGTGAATGCCCATTGCAATAAAGGATGAAAACAATGCTTGCAGTTAAACCGTCTTGTAGAACCGGCAAGATTCCCAGCACTGTCAATGATACCATCATACTGACAGTACTGACAGAGACACTGACCGAGTGACTGACTTGACTGAGAGTGGGAGTCAAATACTACAGATGTTACAAATGATACAGATTATGCTTTCCGTGAAGACAATCAGAAACCTAAAACATATAAAATATAAATAATACATAGGTAAACCTATGGAGAGGGCGAAGGCATTCATCAACAGTTTTACATGTTCAGTTAATACCTTTGGGGATTTTGTCGTGTTTTCCCTGCCTGGGGCAACACGACAGAATCACCAAAGGGATTAATATTCAGTGTTTTTATCACGTAAATGTCCAGGTCATTCACTCATTGTTTTAAATAAAATATTGAGTGGCTGACTGTTTCCTTGGTGCTAAAACTTAAATAGAATCTCTGGTATTTATTAGTCATAACTTAAATGCACAAATATGTTTTTATGCTATATTTTTTTCTCTTTCCCAGCATATCCATCGTTTCGTGCAGTTCACATTACCAGGATAATGGAGGCGCTTCGCGATCGGGTTCGATGTACAAGCCAAGTCGTTAGGCTTAGTCTCGTTCTACAAAAAGTTTCTTAGTGTGGCAGTTTATTACTTCATTTGCAATGCGCTTTTAAGCAATGACTTTGCATTTCCGACATTTTGTTAATGTCACGCGCAAATTCCCGATGTGAGCAAAATTTTTTCCATTAGTAGTACGGGTCCCCGGATGTAGTAGGAATAAAAATGTGAGCTTCTCTACATATATGAGGGCTTCGCCCTCTATAAATAATGATACATAGGTAAACCTAGGCTATGGAAGGGGCGAAACTGAAAGCATTCATAGTAAATCATACACAATTTTACATGTTTAGTTAATCCCTTTGGCGGGGGCAACACATCAAAATTCCCAAAGTGATTGATGTTCAGTGTTTTTATCACGTTAATGTCCCGGTCATTCATTCATTGTTCTGAATATAAATAATTCATAGGTAAACCTATGGAGAGGGCGAAGGCATTCATCAACAGTTTTACATGTTCAGTTAATTCCTTTGGGGATTCTGTCGTATTGCCCCCTGCCGGGGGCAACACAGCGAAATCACCATAGGGATTAACATTCAGTGTTTTTATTACGTAAATGTCCCATTCATTCACTCATTGTTTGAAATAAAATATTGAGTGGCTGACTGTTTCCTTGGTGCTAAAACTTAAACACAGTCTATGTGGTATTTATTAGTCATGAATTAAATGCACAAACATGTTTTTATGCTATATATTTTTCTGTATCCCAGCGTATCCATCATTTCATGCAGTTCACATTACCAGAATAATGGAGGCGCTTCGTGATCGGGTTCGATGTACAACCCTAGTCGTTAGACCTTGTCTCGGTCTACAGAACGTTTCTTAGTGTGGTGGTTTTATTACTTCGTTTGCAATGCACTTTTAAGTAATGGCTTTGCATTTCCGACATTTTGTTTATGTCACGCGCAAATTCCCGATGTGAGCAAAATTTTTAACATTAGTAGTACGGGTCCCCGGATGCAGTAGGAATAAAAAATGTGAGCTTCTCTACATATATGAGGGCTTTGCCCTCTAAAATATTGAGTGCTCACATTGGGACTTTGCACAAGGCATAAACAAATTGTCGGAATTGCAAAGTCATGATTTAAAACGTTTTTCTAACAAAGTAATAAACTACCGTATTAGCAAACGTTTTGCAGACTGAGATTACGCCATAAAGACTAGTGTTATACATTGAACCTAATCACAAAGGGCATCCATTTTTCGGGTTATATGAAGTTGTGAACTGCAAGAAATGATGGAAACGCTGGGATAGAGTAAAATATATAGCATATAGTTGTATTTAATTCATGACTAATAAATAACACATAGGCTGCTTACCATTCGCAAGGACCTGGCTAGTACTAACTATGTTTTGCCATTGGTACAGAAGCCGGAACATAAATGTGACTGACAAGTTGCAAATTATTTTTATCATAAATAAAATCGTTAAATACTCATTTTTTATCCTGAATATTCCTTACTTTTTGTTTCTGATCAATTTTAAAGCCTACATTTGAAAATGTTTCTAGAGAAAATCAAAGTCGTAAATTCAGTTTTTGGTAGTGTCTGTAACTGTTCAATCATGGGAAGGAACCAAACTCAGAGCAGGTACCAATGTGATGGCAGTCGTACATGTTACCATTGGTGGACTGGCCAGTCCATCTGGCATATTCCACTGAATGGTAATTTTGTGGCAGGGTTAGTTATATGATGCTCGTACTAGCTTGAGCTAGTGGGGATTCCCCTTTAGCTCGATCGGTAGAGCACCAGACTCGTAAACCAGGGGTCCTAGGTTCGAATCCAAGCAGAGGCAGTATTTGTCTCTTTTACAATGGCGCCCACGTTGGGACCTAGGTTCTTCTGGTAATGTGAAAGTGATTATCCTTAAATTGCCCCACAGGTGATAGCTACCTCTAAAGAGAGTCGGGACGACTCTTTCAATGGAGGGGGATAATGTGGCAGGGTTAGTTTTATGGTGTTCCTACTAGCTTGAGCTAGTGGGGTTTCCCCTTTAGCTCGATCGGTAGAGCACCAGACTCGTAAACCAGGGGTCCTAGGTTCGAATCCAAGCAGAGGCAGTATTTGTCTCTTTTACAATGGCGCCCCCACGTTAGGACCTAAGTTCTTCCTGGTAATGTGAAAGTGATTATCCTTAAATTGCCCAAAATATATAAGTGATAGCTACCTCTAAAGAGAGTCGGGACGACTCTTTCAATGGAGGGGGATAATGTGGCAGGGTTAGTTTTATGGTGTTCCTACTAGCTTGAGCTAGTGGGGTTTCCCCTTTAGCTCGATCGGTAGAGCACCAGACTCGTAAACCAGAGGTCCTAGGTTCGAATCCAAGCAGAGGCAGTATTTGTCTCTTTTACAATTATATAAGCAGCCATAGATTCTAGTGAAGTTTTAACACCAAGGAGACAGTCAGCGACTCAATATTTTATTTAAAACAATGAGTGAATGATTGGGACATTTACGTGATAGAAACACTGAACATTAATCCCCTTCAGGATTTGTGTTGTCCCCGACCAGGGGTGGGGGAGGGCAACATGACAGAATACCCAAGGGTATTAACTGAGCATGTAAAACTGTTGATGAATGCTTTCGCCCTCTCCAAAGATTTACCTGTGCAGAGCTCCAGATATGATTTTCACTCCCAGAACAAAAATTTAAAGGGTAAATCAAAATTCTTAAAGGGTATTTTTAAATATTCAAAGGGTGTTTACATGATTATATATAAATTGTCACTATTACAATTTGTAACTTAAATTTCCACTGAGTAATTTCACCCCCTGTTCTAAATTCCAAAGCTAATTTTCAAATTTTTAAAGGGTAAATACCCTCTTACTCCCCTTATCTGGAGCTCTGCCTATGTATAAATATTTATATGAACTATGGCAATTAATGCTTTGAAAGCAAATGCACTATGCAGCTGATGTTTTTAAAATGTGGAAAAAGGCATACATGTATTTTGAGAGTCTATCCGATTTCACAAGGGCAACACCTTTCCTGCAAATTGATGTCAAAGTTTAGTTGTGACGTCAAATATTTAGAACAGTAATACTTCTGGAAAAGATGTCTCCAAAACGTTGATCATAAGAATTACTGGTCGAGCCTTTGGGTTGAAGTTTCTTTAGTTCCAACATTTTGTTAATGCCATGTGCAAATTCCCGATGTGAGCAGATTTTTTACTGTTGATAGCACAGGTACCCAGATGTAGTAGGAAAAATTTGACATACATTTATATGAGAGCTTTGCGCTCTATTAATTAAATTTGTGTAGCCATGTTATCAGATGTATAATCTTTAACACTGACAGATACATGTACATGTAGAAATACTTTAATTATCATTGACCTTTTATAGCACAATTGTGTTTTGAAATGTTATGTTGTCTTAGAGATAGTGTGTCAGTACTAGTGCAACTGTGTCAGAATGGGATGATTGCAACAGTGCAAAAAAGCCGTTGTAAAACACTCAAAACATGAAGTCAGATATACATGTATCATATGCACTAATATGAACTTAGGGTGAAATTAATGCAGATAAACTAGTTTCAGTTTTGGTTTATGGTTTACAACTACAAAATGTAGTTTGCAAACTGGTTATGAAACTAAAACTGGTTTCCTGTGGCTAAATAAATAAATGGATAAACTACCAAAATGGGTCACAGAAAGAAGTAAACAGTCACTCTTTTATATGAGATTTAAAAAGAAGAGGAAAAATAATACCAATAATAGAAAAAGAGTGTCAATCTTATTGCTATATTCATTAACCCTGATTATCATGTTTCTACTTTTTGAATTGCTGGGGTTTAATATGCTAAAAGGCAAAAATCACTCTGTGGTAATGTCTATGTTGAATAAAAACGTGAAAACATGATAAACAAAATGACAATCGATAGCTAAACAATTTGAAGACCGAATTCATCAATTTTAATATTGTAAAACGTCTCTCTGTCATTTTTAATACAGTTTTATTGCCCAAGTACATAAAATGTCCAGAAGTCACATAAAAGGTATCTGATACCATGTAAACATGATAAACTAAAGTAGGATGTAGCAGTCGAAAATTAAATACTTGTATATATACATACAGCCTAAATATTTATATATTATTTTATACATTTGTTTTCTTTTCTTTTACAGTCTGCAATAAAGGCGAAATTGATTGAGCTGAATGCTTATGTGGGTGAGTTCATGTACATCATGTGATCATCAAATTCATTTCATGTTTTGCTTTGAAAAATCACTTTGTATCATGGACAATATACATTTATTATTATGTACAATATACATGTATATTATGATATTATATAGAAAGTATATGATCAGCATTGAATGTTTTGTCTATTTCCAGATGAGAATGACAATTGACAATGAATTTTTTGTAATTTTAAAAGGAAAACACACAAACATACATACATACATACATAAGCAATTATATATAAATTATATATATATATATATATATATATATATATATATATATATATATATATATATATATGTATGTATGAGTCAACTCTTGTTATAAAGGCACTTGATATAACAGGGTTTTGGGTTAACAGCCGAAATTTCATGGGAACGAATTTACATCCATGTTAATTTGTTTGATATAACAGCATATTTGCTTTCCGGCCCTGGCAGTGATTTTCGGGAGCAAATGTACATTTTACCATAGAATTGAATGTTATAACAGCAAAGCATCAAATGAAAAATTGTTGCCATAATTCAATAAATTGATAGAATGAAAATAACAATAAAAACAGTTTTATTTGTTGTTGTCATTTAATATCATTCTTGCAGTCATACTGAATTGAGGTTTGACATTTAATAGGGGTTTAAAAACAAAGGATGTTCGTACAATCTTATTGTCAAGCCTAGAAATTTGATATAACAGTATGTTTGATGTAACGGCAATTTTATTGGATCCCAACTTTAACATTGTTTGACAAAACACATGGTTTTTTAAGCCATCAGCTTGCACATATATTGACGATAAGACACAAACTATATCGGCCTATGTATAGGCCGACAAGTATTCTAACAATTACGGAGATACTCACAAGAAGGATTGTATTTAGTGACAGACCTTTTAACCTGAGGACCCATTTATCTTGAATTTTTTGCCTGGCCCTGACGCCTTCGAGGTAACGAGGTTTGACTGTGTGTGCATAAACAAATATGTATATAGATATATAGATAAACGGGTCCTCAGGTTAAAAGGTCTGTCACTAAATACAATCATGATTGCTCTTGTGAGCATCTCGGTAATTGCCTGAATACTTTTAGGTCTATACGTAGGTCATTATAGTTTTTCTCTTATCGTCAATATATGTGCAAGCTGATGGCTACAAAAGCCATGTGTTTTGTCAAACAATGTTAAAACCAAATAAAAAGGAATCCATTATGTTTGAGTATTTAATTCTTAATACACAACTGTTTTGAAAGTAAACATCGCTCACATTTTAATAGTAACAACCCATGCTGCTTTCTAGATCACATGTATATACGTGCCATACTCTAGAAACATGATGTCACATGAATTAGCAATCAATGTTCAGTGAAGCCACTGTCATTAGAGACCACCTATCCTGTTAGACCATGTAAACAACTTTAGATACAACCTCTTTTGAGAGACCCTCTGTCTTGTATGACCACACTTCAGTTGCAGAAGAGGTGGTCTTTGAAGACACGTGACTCCATTGTAATCGTCAAAATACACGAATGGTCTGGATACCACAGTGAAATGGACCTCAATTTAAGTCTAGTCCAGTAATTTGGTAGTAGCGTACAATGTACTTGAATACATACATGTACTAGCCTAAGTAAGATATTTTTCTTACCAGATGATGAACTGCCAGATTACATCATGGTCATGGTAGCTAACAAAAAGTCCCAGGAACAGATGACTGAAGATCTCTCTTTGTTTCTCAGTAACAATACAGACAAATTTACTGACTGGTATGTATGGAATCGTTATGACTTATTTAGGTGCAATAAGTAGGCCAATATGGAAATCACTGATTAATGAACATATTAATTATCTTTACCAATATGAAATCCAACTAGGCCAATGTTGCACAAAAAGGATGTGGGTACAGTTTTGATTTGAAAAAAAATTGGCAACCTCTCACTTGAATTTTCCCATTTTTTCAATATTGCTTTAGTTTTTTTTTATATTGGCATAGTTTGGTCAATGTTGACCAAGTTTTGAATTTCATATTGTTTGGGCAGAAAATCCTGCCAATATTTAGCCAATATTACTACAGTTAATCAGCAATGTTTGTTTGTGAAATTTTTTTTTTATGTCATTATATGTCATAAATCAATATGGAGACATTGAGATCACCGTCCAGAGCAGCACAGTGCCCTTGATTTTCACCGTGATATTTGCTACGCCGTGTAAAAGTGTTAAAAATCCTGTCCTTATCACTTGTTTTATCAGTTTTATATTCCACTAAAATCTTTTTATTTGTTTTGAGTCACCAACAAGAGGTGGAGTGCCACAATTTTTAACTTTGCTATAAACGTACCATTAATGTTACAAGGGTTGTTCTATGTGCCACACCCACCTTGACACAGGACATTGGATAACTTCCTGTTACAATATGACCCCTGCCCTGAGCTTCTATCTTGGTGACACAAAAAATATGACCCCGAGCTTTTATCTTGGTGACATAAAAATATTTGTTTGTTTTCAATGGTGTTCTACGCCACTCAATGATTTTTCAGTTATATGGTAGTGGTCATATTTTTATGTCACAGAAATTGAAGCTCTGGGGTCATATTTATATGTTACAGAGATTGAAGTTCTGGGGTCATAGTTTATGTCACAGAGATTGAAGTTCTGGGGTCATAGTTTATGTCACAGAGATTGAAGTTCTGGGGTCATAGTTTATGGCACAGAGATTGAAGCTCTGGGGTCATATTTTATGTCACAAGATAAAAGCTTGTGGGGTCATTCATATTTTCATGTCACAAAATGGAAGCTCAGGAGGATTACTTTTATGTCACCAAGATCAAAGCTCAGAGAGTCATATTGTTTTTCTGTGTATCCATTTGTTTGTTTGCCTGTTTGTGTCAAATAAATTCAAATAAGTTTATTTTCTCAAATTTTAACTAGAATTAATACGTCATGTACATGTACATGTATGTTGCTCTGTATCAATGAGGCCTGGGACAAGATTTGGTTAATGCCTAGTGTTCAGTAATGTATCTGAATTTAACATCTTCATTACTGACTCTCCAAGGCATTTGTGCTTTTGCAAACACATCTTGTTATAAATGTGTGGTATTTATAAGAAATGAGAAACTGAATTTTTTAGCTCACGTTAGAGCTTATGCTATCTCCCTGGCATTGGTGTCTGGTTAAGAAGATTGGCTGAAGTCAGGTTAACCTACTTCTACAGTTCATACATCAACACAACTTGCATGGTATGTACATGTCTCATGTTTCCAAGAACAGTTTATGCTTCAGGTACTAGCTTACTGTTGTATTTTTTTGTAATAATGACGCTGTTTTGGACATGAATATGTTTGTTCATGCCGTGGTATTGACAACATGTGTAAGATATGCTGTAATAATTTTCAGGTTACACAATCTACTGGACAAATTACAGACATTAGGATCAGGTATGTATAAACATCTCAGTCATCAGCATTCAAAGAATATTAACTGTACTAACATTGTTGTATATGCTAAACTAATCCCAGCTAATTGGTAGACAAGCTGATTCTGATACTTTGGGTATTAGGTATTATACATGTATAGAGAAGATACATGTATATCCACCTCTCTCGTAAGCCTGAGAAAGGTATTATACTCTGTTCTGCATTAGCAATTCACTCCCAAAGCATATTCCTGTATAAATGACGGGGTTTTAGTCACTACCAGTATTTTCCTTGCGCATCTAACAGCCACAGTTTTCACTCCCAATACATTAGACGTAACCTTTTTAAAGCGCTTTTGTCAATATGAATTTATTTCATTGCAAATCACTTAAGATAACATGTCTGTTGTAAAATAAAGGTTTAAGAAAAGGGTTCTCTTTGAAATTGTATGTACATAAACCTCCGAAACATATGAAACTGGGCACCTTAAGAGACCACATGTTATATATGACCTTTTTTGCATCTTTCCTTGAAAACCAGTTCGGACTGTAACATGTAGCAATGTATGTATTGTAGTACAATTGTTAACTGTCTTAAACTACTATTCACTTGATAATAAATGAAGTATGGTGAATACTGATGAGATTATCCATAGACTTTATAGAGATATTAAACTTACATTCTCCAGCGTGAGAAGGGTATTAACTGATTTATATAACTGCTACATCTATTTCTCTACAATAGGCATGAGAAGGGTATTAACTGATTTATATAACTGCTACATCTATTTCTCTACAATAGGCATGAGAAGGGCATTAACTTACTTATATAACTTCTACATCTATCTCTACAATAGGCATGAGAAGGGTATTAACTGATTTATATAACTGCTACATCTATTTCTCTACAATAGGCATGAGAAGGGTATTAACTGATTTATATAACTGCTACATCTATCTCTACAATAGGCATGAGAAGGGCATTAACTTACTTATATAACTTCTACATCTATCTCTACAATAGGCATGAGAAGGACATTAACTTACTTATATAACTTCTACATCTATCTCTACAATAGGCATGAGAAGGGTATTATTATCTAATTTATACAACTGCTACATCTATCTCTACAATTGACCTATCACAAAGTGTCTGACACATGGCTGTCCATATGCTTTTTAGCTCACCTAGACGGAAGGGCCAAGTGAGCTATTGCTATAAGCCAAAGGTCCGGTGTCGTCGTCCGTCTGTTAACTTTTGTATTCAAACATCTTCTTCTCAAGAACCAGTAGACCAATTTTAACCAAACTTGGCATATAGCAAAAGCTGCATAAAGTTTGCGAATGAAAAAGGGATAGGACCAATAGGGACCCTGAAAGGGGCCAAAAAGGACCAAAACTTGTTACATCTTAAAAAATCTTCTTCTTATGAACCAATGATCAGATGAGTTTCAAATTTTGTATGCATGATTGTAAAGTCAATATCTACAAAGTTGGAAAATGAAATATGTCCATAAACGAGCCACTGTGGGCGCTTCAGTAACACAGAGTATATTTGTATTACAAATTGTTCAATAACTCAAAACTGATCGACTTTTTGTATACAAAGATATGTGAGAAAGTTGTTAGAAATTACCTGAGGTTCATTTTTACAAAATTTCAACGTCATGGGGTCAAAGGTCAAGGTCACAGGCACCTAAGTAACTGGAAAATATAAGGTTTTTTTGTGAACTTTTCAACATTTTTGACTACTTCTCCAGAACCATTTGACCAATTTGAACCAAACTTGAGAGGAAGTATAACAATGTAAAACTGCATAAAGATTGCAGATGAAAAGGGGCTAGGACCAAACATCACTAAATATAGAACAAATGAGTTGGCAGATATTTTTGATTTGATACATGTATCTCCAAAATTATTAAAGCTAGAGAAAAAACTGTTACCTTAAAATGAGCTGCTTGCAAAATTCTTCAAATATTTCATTTTGGTGGAGATTGTCTGGTCCTTTTTTGTGATTTTTTCATGTTTTTGGTTGTTTTTTGACATTATTTTCAAAAGTAAAATAGGTATAGTATAAGTGAAAGATGTAGAATTGTTCAGCGTGCAAAGATCTACAAAAATGTCAACAGGGCCGAAATTGTCAGGTTCCCCCTTATTTGAGTTTTTTCCCTTTTAAGTGGATTTTTGTCCTATTATCTTGAAAAGTATAATAGCTAGAGTAAAAGTGAAAGAAGCAAAGATGTTCAGCACACAAAGACCTACAAAAAAGCCAATTGGGCTGAAATTGTCAGGTTGAACCTTACGGGAGTTATTTCCCTTTTAAGTGGATTTTTCATGTTTTTTGACATTATCTTGAAAAGTATAATAGGTAGAGTAAAAATGAAGGAAGCAAAATTGTTCAGCACGCAAAGATCTATAAAAATGTCACTAGGGGGAAAATATCAGGTTGACACTTATGGGAGTTTTGTACCTTTTAAGTGGATTTTTCATGTTTTTGGCAGTTTTTTCTTAATATCTTGAAAAGTATAACAGAAAGAAAGAAAGTGAAATACGCAAAAATGCTCAGCATGCAAAGATCTACAAAAAAGTCAACAGGGCCGAAATTGTCAGGTTGTCCCTTTTGGGAGTTATTTCCCCTTTTAGTGGATTTCTCATGTTTTTGACAGTTTTGTCCTATTACATTGTATCTTGAAAAGAATAATAGATAGAAAGAGAAAGAAGCAAAAATGTTCAGTACTCAAAGATCTACGAAAAGGGGTGGTCCCAAAAGGTACCCCTCTTTAAAAATCTTCTTCTCCAGAAGCGTTGCATGAATTGAAAAATGGATTTATTGTGAGTGATCTACATGAATGTATTATTAAAGTTTGTATTTTTCATAAAAATCGAATTATCAATTTGTGACGCGTTTTTGAGGTCTTTTCAGCCTTTGTCATTTTCATTTATTTTTGAATGATTTCCTCAATTATCTCCCTTTGCAGAAATTTAATTTCTAGAATTTTTTTATGAATTTATTAAGACTGCAAAAAAAAAAAGAGAGGGGGGGATGTGCATTTTTCACACTAACAGCTTTTGTTTCAAAACTACTGAAAGAATTTTGATGTACATATTCTTCTTGGTCTTCTTTCCACATTTTTTGGTAGATGTTTCTCAGGTGAGCGATTGAGGCCCTCTTGGTCACTTGTTTAATGCCTTGTTTTGAAAATTGCATACCCAATTAAGTCCCACAAGGTTGGCAACGTGCTTCACCATCTGAGACGCTCTTTGGGTCTTGATGTAAACAGTATTAAACACATGTTGTAAACACAGTGGTCTGCAACACTAAGGGCTTTTACTATTGACAGGAACAGACCAGCGAGTATTAGTTTGTTTCATGATTGGTACAAATGTAAGGTACTCAACCAAGGACACACTGGCACCTGCTCTTTGTTTGAGTTCCTTCTCATAATTCAACAGAAATTGTGCAGATCCTGTCGAAAAAAAAAAAGAATTTACGACTTTGGTTTTTGTAAGATGCAATGTTTTCAAATGATGGCTCTTAAAACTGATCAGAAACCAAAAATTATGAATTTTCAGAATAAAAAATGAATCTACTATATGAGAATATTTTGCAACTTGTCGGTCACATTTACATTCGACTTCTTGAAGATTGACAAAACGTGGCCATTACTGGTGTGTCCGTTACCATGGTTACGAATGGTAAGCACCCTAAAAGAATCACTCCTCATTTGGCTAGCGGACCAGAAATTTTACTAGCCACCTACATGTATATGTTTGTTGCATTGTCGCATTGTAGAGCACTGAAATAAGTCATTTATATTATTTTAAGTTGATTATAAGAACATAAGTTTGTGCAAAAATAGAATTTTGACTTTACCACTTGACAGATCCTCAAAAGGTCAAAGATACAGAAAAATCACAAACCAAAGAAAAACCCAACAAAGAAGGTGCACAATCGGCAGCTGATGGGAAGGAAAAAAGTGGCGTAAAAAGAAAATCTTCAGAAAAAGCAAAATCTGCAAAATCACTGTCAAAGAAAAGAAGAAAATTCACGATCTAAAAAGAAAAAAATTGTAAGCAGTTTTGCCAATCAGCTAAAAAAATCCTCCTGCTTGTAGAAAATAGAAAACAGGTAAAAAATTGAGGTGATTCGGGCCACGCGGATTCCGCAAAAGTTCATGTGGTCATAGCGAAAGTATTATTTTTGCATGGAAAAAATCAATTTATGTAAAAATCTTCGCGGCTAACAATTTAAATTATATCGAATTAATTAGTTTTTACTTTACATTTGTTAACATTACTTGGAAAATACCAGTCCAGTGGTCTGCTAAAGTATTATCATGTTTTGTCTAAGGATAATGTGGAAAAACATCAAATGTGTTTTAGGAGGAAACCCAAGCAATGGAGGTTAATATTTATTTTTCTGTAACCGGAGTATGTCGAATCAGAAAATAATTTGAGGTGAAGTTTCAGGTAAAAAACAAGGAGTTTGCCAACTAAACAGAAAGAATTATTTTAGGTGTTTTTCTAAATAGGTTTGAGAATAATGTTAACAAATAAGTGACGCGTGTCTCATTCTTTAAAAAAAACGCTTACAGATACAAACATCGACCCGTGTGAAGCTAAAATAGAGCAATGAGAAATGATAAATACGATGGTATTGTTAATACCTGTTGGTCCCTCGTGGTGAAACAGGTGTATGGCTTAAAAGTCAAAAGTCCCGCCTTTTCGTCAAATTACCCTCAGGTGATTATTTACCCCCGCCCCTACCTGATACAATCATCGGTCTGAAACAGGAGAGAGAAACAATTGAAACTAAATGATATAAACCAACCTCAAAGATGTTTTGATAACTCTGGGAGGTATGGAATTAAAAAAAATTTTGCTTATCCCCCATGTAAAATTATAAAAACAGGTTGATTAATTCTCGTTAAAATTGTCACCGTAAACAAAACTAAAACTATGATGAAAGAATATTCAGGTATTAATTGGACAAAAAATGATCTCCGGTATTAAAATTCAAAGATTGGAACTGTAAACAGATTGTTCTGTCATGTTAAAAACTTTACTGGGAGGAGGTAAATACAAAACAGTTCTGTATTTATATTTGATAAAATTAAAAAAGTATTTCTGAGATGCAATATAGGAAAACGATACAGTTAATTTAAAAAAAAATCGTTTTAAAAATTAATTATTTTATACTTCCTACTCAGAGTGGCAATATTGAAAAAGATTCTTAACTTCAATATAGATTCCAGAGTGTCAAGTAAAATTTAAATCTTAAAGAGGTCCAAGACATATTTCAGGTCCCCCGATGTTACAAATACAGACCAAGTTACAAATATGTGAAAAGACAGGTATCGATTCTGAGTGAACGGGGTATCCTTAAAATAGCGGTGAAACTCGGATGATGTATGTTAAAGGACTTACATCGACGCATGTATGCCTTCATTATCAGAGGGCATATCGAAAAAAAACATTTTGGTAATCATAAAAAAATACAATAAGGATATATGCATGATCTTGTAACAGAAAATAGATATGTTTGACTTAATATCAGATCACAGTAGGTGTCGGCATGTTAAAGAACCTTTACTGCTCAATGGTCGTAAGTGCCGAGCATATGCAAATTTTTGGTGACGTCTCTATATGACTGAAATATTCTTTAGTGGGACGTTAAACAACGATAAACAAACGTAGCATCTGTGTGAAATATATTACAGGTAAAAATTTTAAGTTGAAAAATAATAATAAAAATCTAAAATTCTCCGTGACAAGAACTTTAACACACAAATTGATGAATAGATATACTTAGCATATAAATTGGTAAGATGAATATCAATCCCATATGCAGGAAAAGGGGCATTTTTACAAACAGTCAATTCTTTCAGTCATTTTCAGATTTTTGTGTGCAGGCAGTATAATATATTGCTTGATTGAGGAATGACTAAAACTAATTCATTGAACTTTAGTCGTTGAGAGCCCGATTGCGTTACAATCCAACTGTGTTTGCAAAATGGGTCCACTTCACAAATCACATTGCGACTCATATTCATTTAACAGACCACTTATAAGGTACATCAACCAGGTGGGGATAAGTTGGTCAAAACTTCGCCGGAGACACTGGCCCCGTGTCTCTGTACGAGCCAAAATTGTAGCCTTTTTGCATTTTGACTTTTTATGGCTTTTTAATTTGTATTTCAACATATATTGACACAAAAATGAAAATAAAGTTTAAGCGTAAAATTTCATCCTCTATACTCAAGACATTTCAAACTACCATGTTTTAAAACAAAATATGTAATTTTCAGATATACCTATTAAAGGCTAGGTTACATGCGTTTAAGACTAAATTTTAAAGTCAATGAAAAAAATCTATTGCCCCCCCCCCCGAAGAATCATCTTCGTTTACATAACATACTTGATTACAGTTATAATATGTGTGAAGCTAAAGCAATTACATAACAGGGACAAAACATCAAGTCTGGTGAACAGGTTATAGTGACTCATAAATCGCCTTGCATTCCTAAACAGATATATACGCGTATAAGAACGTTATACTAATAAAAAAAAAATTGATATGGAATCTTTTAAAAAACATGGGGATATCAATTTCTTTAAAGTTTTGGAAGATATACACAGATTATCTTTTAACTGACATGCATTATAGCGTCGGAGCCGGGGGCTAGGGCTGAATGTTCAAAAAACTTTCTCGATAATTTTATACTTCTGCGTGAATATTTGCTTTAGCCCCCCCCCCCCCCCCCTTTCATTTGCTTGCGATTATTCAAACGTTTATTTGTATTTTTGTATTAGACGCGCCGACATTGAACTCGGTCACAATCAAGTTTTGGATCATTAAACGTCTCTAATTATTTTAAAGAGCGTAAAATATATTTAAGCACAAAAAATATATCCATAATATACAAGGCAAAATAATTAACCCAAGGTGTTGAAAAATTGGGGTATAGTCTGGTTTGTGTGTGTGTGTTTTAAGTTGGTTAAGCCCCCACATTCATCAGCACGCGATAAACCATCTTCCACCCAATCATTTGATAAGGAGAGAGAAAAAATGATTGATTTGGACTCCCTTGTGAAAGATTTTCAAAGAGGGGTTGACCTGGAAATAAAATCTAATGTCAATCTGATTTTTATTTTTTGTAAATAAAAGAAATCGTGTTGTACAGTCAGTGGGGGAGTTGACGATGAAGAATGATCATTCCCAGAAAAAATCATTAAAATCAAATGTTACAGTTGTTTGATCGAAATTTTTTCAAGTGTTATTGGTACATTTTTGATTATCATAATAGAGTTTTTTACATATGCATTTTTGTTTTGAATGAATAGAATATCCCATGCTACCTCTTTCTCCTGGGAATTTTACAGTGAATGGTAAAAACCCACGTTGAGTTTTTTCGTGTAATGGATTTTCCTAAAATACATGTACACCACATCTTAATTGCACAGTTTTCATATGATTAGATAAAGATTTGAGTTAGCTTTAGCCTCAAGTTTTAAATATCACCAGGAAATTCATATAAAATGATTCAGGAATTTATGAAAAAGTCAGGATGGATATTATATCAGCAGAACTGGACTGATTAAACCAATGTTTACCGTTAAAATTGTTTTCCCACAGTTATGTCCTTTAAAAATTGTGGAGAGAGAAAGAGAGAGAGAGAGAGAGGGAGAGAGAGAAAGAGAGAGATTATCAGAACAATTTTTAAGCGCCGTCACAAATTTGGCTTACAGTAAAATCTGTTTTATCCAGATATAGATAACTAAACGTAATACGAAGTAGATCGAAAGAAAATAAACCTCGATAGTTAGTCGAAGTTCCGTTATTTCTTTTTGTCGATATTTTAATTGATGTCATAAATTGACATACGATGTCTATATCACGGTTACGGATAGAGATTAAAGGTAGAAGGGTCCAACTCTGTGCACTACAAAAAACTTTGATTTGACGGCTGCAATCAATTTCATTACACGAAATTTGACAATTATAACAGAACTGTTGAACAAAGTGAAAGTCGGGGGTTTTTGTTTGGTTTGGGATCTGCATATTTCTACAAAAGATAATGGATTTAAGCAGGTATTAATACAGATTGACCTCGCATAAAAAAAACAAAACAAAACAGAATTCGGATTTAATATCGGAGATGCCGCTATTCGGTGGTTTTTCAAGAATTGTTTGGATTTTTGCGATTTTGATTCATATTTTAAATTTCAACATGACGACTCAAATAGATTTCATCGCGGATAGCAATTGCGGAATCCGCGTGGCCCGTACTGTAGGTATGTTAATATTGCGAAACAGGTATGAGCTGTCGAGGTAAACATGAAAATATTTAATGTAATGATACAGGTGCCCATTTTAAAATGGTGAAACAGGTATTTTATTGTCAGGTATGTTAAAATAGAGGTCCAAAAAAATAGAGAGACAGGTATGTTACATACAGATGAAACAGGTAGTTAAAATTGAGATAACAATGTTAAAATTGAGGTGAAATGTGTGTAGTTATGTTACAATACAATCTAAAAATTGAGCCAAACAGGTGTGTTAAGATAGAGGTGAAACAGGTATATTACAATACAGGTCAGTTATTGTTATGTTAAAATAGTCAGGTATGTTACAATGCAGATGAAACAGGTATGTTAAAATTGAGGTGAAACAGGTATGTTAAAATAGAGGTGAAACATGTGCAATATTAACTTTCGTGTATGTTAAAATTGAGGTGAAACAGGTATGTTAAAATAGAGGTTATGTTAAAATAAAGCGATGTGTCCAGGTAATAAGGTTATGCATGCCATTTGAGATGAGTTAAAATAGGTGAAACAGGTGTGGTAAAATTAGAGGTTATTTACAATACAGGTGAAACTATGTAAAAAATTGAGGTGAAACAGGTTTAAACAGGTTTAAAATTGAGGTGAAACGTACAATGCATATTTACAATGCCAGGTATGTTAAAATTGAGGTGAAACAGGTGTGTTACAATACAGGTGAAACAGGTATGTTGGGTGAAATTGTTTAGCGGTCAACAGGTTGTTCAAAAGGTGAAACATATGTTAAAATAGAGGTCTCTACAGGTGAAATTGTCCAAAATGCGCGGTGAAACAGTATGTTCAGGTTATAGAGGTGAAACAGGTATTGATCCAAATTTTTAACTGGTATGTTAAAATAGAGGTGAAACAGGTATGTTAAAATAGAGGTGAAACAGGTATGTTAAAATTGAGGTGAAACAGGTTGCATTCCAGATGAAACAGGTATGTATCATTGTTAAAAATAGAGGTGAAACAGGTTGACACGTGAAACAGGTATGTTACAATGCAGATGAAACAGGTATGTTAAAATAGAGGTGAAACAGGTATGTTAAAATAGAGGTGAAACAGGTATGTTACAATACAGATGAAACAGGTATGTTACAATACAGATGAAACAGGTATGTTAAAATAAAGACACTTTAACACACAAATTGTGAGTTATACACATATCTCCCATTTTCAACATTATATATTGCTTTTGATTTAGTCCTTTGCTTACAAGTCAATGGGTCCAGCATATTCCACCTAATAACCAGTGTTAATTTCTACAGACTACGAGCTTTTATGATTCATGGCAAAAATCTTTTTTGAGTCACCTTTAAAGGTTACCTGAAATATTATTATACATTCGTATATATTGCATTATCTCCCTTGAAAATACATACGTATACATAATTATGGCAAAATGCTTTCTTTAAAGTTTTAACATATCTAGCATTTAAAGCAAATAAAATTTTACATAATACTTATGCACTCTCCAAAACACACAAAAATAAATCAAATCAAAATATACACACACATCCTGCATTATGATAAATTGTAAAAAATGATAATAACACCTGAAAAAAAATGTAAATTTTATAAATAAAGAGCTGCATTTGTAACAAATTTATTATTGTAGCGCTCTTTCTCTACAGTGTATTAGTTTTTGTAATGGATTGCTAAAACAACACCCATCAATTGCTTTTCTTGATTGAAAATTTGAGTGAGCCTCAAATAATATCAAAACATATAAAATGATGTCAGGAATTTATGAAAATAGGATGGCTTTTAATTGGACTGATATTTCTTTTGTTTTCCCACAGTTATGTCCTTTATTTTGTTGTTGTTTACTTTTTATACATGTGGTTTATCTATTGCAGATGAGTTTAGTGAAGAATACAGAGATGAACCAGAGATTAAGAAGGGTAGACATGCATTCTCGACTCTGGCCTCATGATCAGGTATTAATACGTGATTTAATATCATCGAGTTTGGTTTTTCATATTTTAAAACAGACTCGATCAATAGCAATTGTGGTTTTAAAGTGATATGAGCTGTCGTACATGAAAAATTTTATATGCCCATTTTATGTAATATTTTATCTCAAATATCCAAAAAGAGACCATCAGGTAGTTAGAATAACAAATACATGTGTGTAGTTACAACAATCTTGCCAAACGTCCCAGTTATTGTCCACTTTAAGCTTTCGGTTAGATTACTGTGTCCAATAATTATGCATGCCACATTAATATACATTCTATTCCCCTCGTTTATTTTCGTACATCATATTTCATCGAATCAGGCTGTAAGTCATTTCAAAACATTCGTCTCTGAGCATAGCCAGCAGGTTATCTCGAAAATCGTCCCATTGAAGCCATTCTTCACATATAATCGGCACTCCACCGCACATGGTGGTGTACGTACTTTTCCATATATATTGTTTTGTTTTGAATGTCAATATTCAATTGGAAAAAAATTGGGTGACCTGATACATTATTCATATATTCATTCAACTTCAGGTATAAACAAAAGCATAAAATAATACATGCACTCTCCAATAAAAATCACATCCTGTATTTTAAAAGTAATTATAAAACACCTTTAAATTTGGCTGACTTTAACTTATTTTGAGTTTGAGATCCCCTGAAAGTTCATTGAGCATAGTGGAAATGCTCGACTCTGGATCATGAGGTCTGACATCGATTTTTTTCTTATGGGATGAGACAGTAAAAATCCTTGTCAAGTAGGTATAATAAAGAACAAATAACTGAGCATGAAAATTTGAAGCCCTTCAATTTGGTGACGTCTTTATGACAAATATTCTTGAGTGGGACGTTGAACAACAATAAACAAATAAAAAAACGAAGTACATTTTATATGGTGAAAGAGTTTATCTGAAAGGTCATTGCATATCGAAATACAGCTGGATTTTTTAAGGCAACAAATTCTAATAAAGCAAATTTTATCCCGTTTCACATTCATTAACACACATTTTATCCCATATTTACAGGGGGGACAAAAATAATTATTTTGACAGCTTATATCACTTTAATTTAAAGTTTTTAAATACAGTTTCCAAATTACACTGTATGTGTTACTCTTATTTACACTTCGAAAATTTCAGTCCATTGCAATCAAATATATAAAAGTGAGTTCATGACGGCATAGTGTGTTTGAGCTTCTGATTACCTTGGGAAAGACAGAATTTTCTTTTCCTCCTAAATCATTGTTCTTCATAGAAAGTGGGGGGGGAAAGGTGGTAATTTTTGCCGATGGTCTTTCAAGACATTCACCACATTGTTACAGAGCCAGAAGAACTTGTCTTGCAAGACTAATATTTGATTAGACCATCTGTCTTTTGAGATGATATTTTGAAAACCACATGGTTAAATAATTCTTTAACATGTTTAAGTAACATCTCTTTTGAGGAACTACCTGTCTTTTTTAAGACCACATTTCAGTGGCAGATGGGATGGTCTCTCAAGACTAGATCCACTGTAATTCAGTAATGTACCTACAGGTTGGTCTAAATCACATATCATTTTATGTATATAAACATTGTATACTTGGAAATTTTTGCCCTTTTACGATAGAAAACATATCCATCCTGTCTAAAAAATTAAAATCATCTTAACCATCATAGTTTCATGGATGGCATGTATCATGAGTGTGTCCATGCTTCAATTATTATCCCCTCACAGACGAAGTTTGGAGGGAATAAAGGATCAGGCTCCTATGTACGTATGTTACATTTTCCTGCTCTAATAATTTTCTCAACAGAATTTCATGAAGCTGGATACAAGGGTTTACTATCGTAATATCTCATAACCCACGCTCCCTTATTTACAGAGTTTGTTTATTTCATTGAAATATTATTGTCAGCACTCTAACAAGTTTATTTCTCTGCGGAATTTCATGAAACTTGATACAAGGGTTACTATGGTAATATCTCAGACGAGTTTGTGTTTTGTAACCCACACTCCCCTGTTTACAGTTATTGCCCTTTGATTATTTCATTGAAATATTATTGTCAGCGCTCTACAGGTATAATACAATATTTCCATTGCTAGGGGATTAGCATCATTTGTGATGCCTTGTTAAGTTTGAAAATTTTACTTTCATTTTAAATTCGCCCTCTAATCTAAGGGCAAAAATTACCAGATATACAGTATTCTCTTAATTGTTGCCTACAGGTCAGTCAAAGTCGGACCAATCAGCAAACATGGGGCTGACTACAGCAGAGCTTCGGGCACGAATAACGCAACCCAAATCAGCGCCAGAGCGACCGATAACTGGCTCTGTACACTCAAGGTTAGGTGTACCCAGGTATCGAGAATCTGATGTACATGAGAGGGCCATAACTAAGTCTGTAACTTCATCTGTTGGGAGAACTGTACAGAAACCTGACTATCCCATTAGTAGAAGGGTAAGGTTCATTCATCAGATCTGTAAATTATCTTCTGCTGGTAAATGTAAAAGAAAAAAACTAAAAAAAAAAAAAAAATTATTGTATAAAAATGTTTTGTTTAACCATAAGAATGTACTACAGTGGAACCTATATAGGGGCCACCCAAGGGACCAGAAAATATTGACCCTTATGTGCATGTGACCCTTTTACACAGGTTCAATTTAGTTGAAGTATGCAATCAAGGGACTTGCCTTTATAAACAGGTAATCCTTATATAGAGGTGGCCGCTTTAGCAGGTTTTACTGTATTTGTTCTGGTATTGTTGTGTATATTTCAGTTGTATCAAAATCTAAAATTGTTTGATCTTTTTTGAACGCTTTGGTATTGGCAAGTACAATGGAATCTCACCACAAGACCATTTTGCATTACACACTGCAAATATTCATTCTTCATTTTATCTCGAAAATGAGGCTGAATTTCAGCCCCATTTAAACTATAGAAATAGGCCTGGGACATGCAGTAGTAATAGATTTTTAAGGACGTGAAAAAGGACCCTTTTTCTGAGGAAACCCTTCCGCATTTCAGCTGGAGCCCTGTAAACATGGTAAACTTAAGCAGCAGTAGAAAATTTACATGTATCAGGGCTTTTTCTATAGCTTCCATGAGACTAGATTCGGCCCTGTTCCTAATGCAAAATGTATGGGTTTTTTTTCCCAGTTTGATGAAAAATTCATAAATTTATGTTAAGCTCATGACTGTAATGAAAAAAAAAAAAAATAATGTATAGGGAAATGCATTTTAAAAATGTGTTTAGATTTCCATGTGTGCACACAATTTTTCCTAATATGACACAAATTCATGTTAAATGTCCCAGTTGTGTGTTCAGCTCAATATTTATAAAACATAAACACTGTGTACTTGCTCTCTATAGGTTTCACCTCTAAAAAGGAAGCAACCAGCCTCGGTGGTTGCAGCTGTGAAGAAGAAATATGAAGAAGAAGATGACGAAGAAGAGTATGACCCTTATAATCCAGCCGTAGGAAATGTTGCTAGTGTTGTCAGGGTAACCACCAGGAGGTAATGTGTCAGATTTTTATTTTATAAAGTATAAGTAATAGTTTTTCGCTATGGTAATAATCAGGAATTCCATGGTATAAATCATATACACATGATACAATACCTTTTTGATGATGTATTTGATGTTGTAAATTGTGTTTGATTAATACAAATGTGAAAGTAATAAACAGCTTTTGCTTTTTTTTAGTCCTCACAAAAAAGTCAATTAACGAACTGTGTAGTGTGTATCTGGAAATTTTCACTCCCATTCAATTTTCACAATTTTTGCCCTTAGATGAGAGGGTGAAATTTAAAGGGAAAGCAAAATTTTCAAGCTGTTTGATTGAAGCAAAATATATATGTTCTTCCACGAGAATGGTGATTTGGGGCAAATTTAAGATGGGCTGAATATGTTTTCTGTCATATTATTTAAGTTTGTTTACATCTAGCATACTTTTAACAGGTTTAAGGTGAACAAAATGAAAAAAAAAAAGGCAGGGTTCGAAAAATTGGTAAAAAAGCACTCGTCCTTCGAGTGATTACATAAATTCCACTCACCTGAACACATTTTGCAATCGCCCAAGTATGAAATCGTAGTATTTTTTAAAGTAAATGTGTTGAGAGTGTATAAAATCTTTTTCAAAGTAAATTTAATATATGACTTAACAGGTAAGGTACTCTTTATTTGATAAATGTTATCTTAACCATTCAAATTCTTTAAACCATTTTTCATTTATTTTTCTTCTTCTTTTCTCTTTGTTTTTTTTGTTTTTTTGTTTTTTTGTTTTTCTGGTTGATTTTTCTGGAGATTTCACTCCAAAGTACTTACTAAAATTAAATGCCATTTACAGACTGGTAACGATCACGTGTATTTACAAAAAACAACATCAGAATCCAGATTTTCAGCATGGCGACACAGCACTCGCCACTCGGGCAAGTTCATTATGTAAATTTACTCGCCCAAAATGACTTTTTACTCGCCAATGCGAGCAGTCGAGCAGATTTTTCGAACCCTGAAAAGTTTTCCTATTGAGTTAATTTTTTTTCAGGTCCAGCGTGCCTTTGTCACAACAAGCTAATAAAAACTTGATACTGAAAGCTACAGCTGAAGCCGAGAAGTCTGTCAATTCTAATTTGAAACGAGTCCTGACGGAAGAAAAACTTTACAGTGAAAAAGGTGGGAAGAGTTGCACATATATAATTCTATATGTTACACAATTTACAGTGGTATGCCAAAAGTGATGCAACTTTGATATTTTTCTCTATACATTTCATATAAATTCAGAATTTTTCAAAACATTCACAGGAAGTCATTTCTCTAACAACTTGGACAAAACTTCTATCATAAAACTCCAAATATCTAACAGTTTCTTTGTGTATTTGCTCATTATGTGTAAATTTTCTCTGTTTTGAAGATTCAGAAATCTTAACAGAAAACTGATTTCTTTTTGTCACCATTCCTTATTTACACATGTTAAAAAGAGACATTAAAAGTTTTTATCCTGCAAAACTCATCAGTACTATAAAACAAAGCAATGGAAATTTATTACAAAATAAACGCGTAAACTTAAAAGCATTAATGGTTAATCGGAGAAATTGCATTGAAATTGAATAGAAAATGGTAATAACTTTTTAGAAATATGTTTTATCTACAATTTTGGCATGTCACTGTTGTATATGTTATACCTGGATATTTTTGCTTCCATTTAGCTTTTTGCCATTTTTGGCCAGAGATAAAGGGTCAATTCAAAATGATGGTGAAAATTTTGAGCTAAATAATTGAAGCATGGACACATGACATCAATGTTACTATGGTGATTTAGGGCAAATTTAAGACAAATGAATGTTTTCTCCCATATCCTTATAACTAGTGCAAAATGATTTTTGTATGACTGTATTGTATCAGCTGTAGCTTACCAGGTCTGTGAATAATCTGTGTAGCTCTATAGTTTTACCAGTGAGTCTTAGTGACTAATCTGATAATCTGTATGAATAATCATTGTTATGTCAGCTGATAGTTTTACCAGTGATAGTGAATAATAGTGTTATGTCACTAATCTGAATATATTGTGTAGGTCAGCTGAGTCTCAGTGATAGTGAATAATCTGTATGTATGTTAGGTCAGCTGATAGTCTACCAGTGATAGTGAATAATCTGTATGTATGTTAGGTCAGCTGATAGTCTACCAGTGATAGTGAATAATCTGTATGCAATGTTAGGTCAGCTGATAGTTTTACCAGTGAGTCTTAGTGACTAATCTGAATATATTGTGTAGGTCAGCTGAGTCTCAGTGAATAATCTGTATGTATGTTAGGTCAGCTGATAGTCTACCAGTGATAGTGAATAATCTGTATGCAATGTTAGGTCAGCTGATAGTTTTACCAGTGAGTCTTAGTGACTAATCTGAATATATATTGTGTAGGTCAGCTGAGTCTCAGTGAAAATATAATCTGTATGTATGTTAGGTCAGTAACATTTTATTGTTTCAATCCATATGAAACAAGTGATTAATCTGTACCTGTATGTTTTATCAATCAGCTGATAGTCTACCAGTGATAGTGAATAATCTGTGTATGCAATGTTAGGTCAGCTGAATAGTTTTCTACCAACACCCGTGAGATCTTAGTGACTAATCTGAATTTATTGTGTTTGGTCAGCTGAGTCTCAGTGACTGTGGTTATATTAGGGATTCTGTATGTATTGTTAGGTCAGGAATGATAGTCTACCAGTGATAGGCCAAACTGAATAAAAATCTGTTATGTATGGGGCAGGTCAGCCTAGATAGTCTACCAGTGATAGTTTAATAATCTGTAAACTGTATGTTAGGTCAGCTGATGAGTCTACCGAGTGATCAGTGAGGATAATCTGTATGTAGCAATGTGGTAGGTCAGCTGATAGTTTATCTACCAGTGATAGTGAATAATCTGTATGTATGTTAGGTCAGCTGATAGTTTTGATTTCCGGCCGGAGGAGTCACAGTGAGTAGGATAAACTGTAAAAAATGCAATGTTAGGTTAGCTGATAGTTTTACCAGTGAGTCTTAGTGACTAATCTGAATATATTGTTTAGGTCAGCAGATAGTTCTACCATGTATGAGTCACAGTAAGTAATCTGTATGCAATGTTAGGTTAGCTGATAGTTTTACCAGTGAGTCTTAGTGACTAATCTGAATATATTGTTTAGGTCAGCAGATAGTTCTACCAGAGAGTCTCAGTGAGTAATATGTATGCAATGTTAGGTTTGATGCCACTTCAATGTTTTAGATGAGATTTATATAGATTCATGCTGTTTGATCATTCTGAATTACTTTGAAATACTTTGAACTATTGCACTGTAATCCAATGTTTCTTGTAATTTTATAGAAAAAGGAGTGGTTAAACCAATGCAACAGAGAACCAACAAACCTGTAACTGTGACTTTACATGGAAAAGGATTGGTATCCAAGTCCAGGAGAGAGGAAATGGCTTTCTCTGTGACATCAAAATCTCGTAGACAGGAAACAACTAGACCTACCAAATCATACCGAGGGGAAGCTGAAGAATCAAACAAACCCAGGTCTCAAATGAAAGAAATCGTGAAGAATATGACATATACAATTCAAAATACACAACTCAGGAAAGCGGTCGTTGATAATCCCAAACCATTACCACCCACCAGGAAATATGGTATTTAATTTTCATTGTCTTTATCATGTGAAGATATGTAATCGCAAATAGGAAAAACTAATTTTTGCTATATCATTTGTATAATCGATTGTGATATATCATTTTTGAAATAATTTGTGCCATATCATTTGTGCTTTATAGTGTGTAAAATAATCTGTGCTATATGTCTATTTATCTCACGGAGACGAAAGTCTGGAGAGCTAATGCCATATCCCCTGCATCGTAGTTGTTGTTTATGTAGGCGTCTGTAGACAATATTTTAACTTGGCTTATATCTTTTTAACTGCAAGGGACAGGGCTTTGATATTTCAAATATAAATTTCTTATGATCACAGCTTTCATTTGGGACCTGGACCCAGTTGCACAACAGGTTGTTAAATTTAACGTGAAGTTAGCCAATGTTAAACCAATGGGCTAGCAGTACGTTAAATTTAACAATGTGTTGTGCAACCGGGTCCTGGTGACCTTAACCTTGGACTTTGACCTACTTTCAAAAACTTTTACCTGAGCTGAAGGAATCAATATTTACTGTACCTTGAAACCCGACAGCTGTGGGTCAAAACTTATTTTGAAAATTTACGCCCATTTCTGCCAAGCTTTGTTGTCTACTAGCAACTCTGTTTATAATATTTTGTGCCATATCATTTTTGCTGTATTGTTTTAGTAATAATTTATGTTACATTGTTTTTGCTATATCGTTTGTGCTATATCATTTGTGCTATATAGTATGTGCTATATCGTTTTGTATTATCATTTTATACTAGCCCAAGAGATCGCCAAAGTATTGCCAGTGACCGACAGTCGACAGATCCTCCAGGTTCATAAAGAAGCCGAGGAGGACACGACCGAGAAGGAAGAATATGACAGTGACCTACTTGACGAAGACGATAGAAAGGAAGATGTACACAAATACGAAATAAAGACTACATCAGTAAGATTTAGTGAATATTATGCTGTCTGAATATCATGTCCAGAGATGTTCAAATATGAGTTTTTCTTTGGAAAGTTAAGCAATTGTCAAATAGTATTTGTGCGCAGTGACTTAAAAAAAAATTTTAATGATCGGGTATTTTTCTGTTCATTGCAAAGTATTGTGATTTTTTTTCTACATATTCAATTTTGCCGTTTCCATCTTATTTACATTTCTATGAATGTAAATATATATACATTTTCCATGAAATGGGGAAAATAAATATGCACTTTTTGAAAAAATAAGACTTTCGAACAACTTTAAATTCAACCTAAAGACTCACTGACCAGCACCTTGTTTATGTACAGAAATACATATTTCCTGAATTCATTTATTCTTTCTCAATCACAGCTAACAGAGTATGAACAGTTGATGGGAGATACAAGTGATAGCCCGGAAACAAATCCTGAACATAGTCCAGATTTTCCTGATTCTAGCCCGGATCATGATCCAAAATCTCAGCTGATACTTCCAGGAACAGATCTACGTCTGGATCTGGATGAAAGGGAAGCTGCAGAATACCTTACAGATCCAGATTTGTCTGATGAGGAAGATGAGATCCAAGAGGATACACGTACCTCCAGAATCAAGGAAGAGGAAAACGAAGACCAGCTGAGACAAGAATTACTTTATCCAGCTCAGCAGAAGAAACAATTATTCCAACATGAAAGAGGTGGTAATGTCAGGTAAGTTACTGTCTCAAATGCTTGCAGTTTCCACTTTTGAACATTACCCAAAGGGAAATATTGTTTCTTTAGAAAATCAAGTCATAAATTTAGTTCTTTTGGCAGTGTCTGCAACGATGATACTGTTGTATCATTGGAAGGAACCCAATTCAGAGCAGGTACCAATGTGTCTGCGGTAGGACACCTTACCATTCGTGGAATGAACTAGTACTCACTGGTCTGTTCCTGTCAATGGTAAGGTCAAATATCTTTTTCTGTATTACAGCTGTTTTTTGTACCTTCAAGAACCTTTGAAACATTTAGTTGTCAGATTCATCAATGTCCATTTTACAGTTGTTTTACATCCTTCCAAGTGACTTTGAAAGAGGTTCTTATTAGAATGATAAACATTTGTACATGTTGTAAATATGTATTCACTTAATTAGACAGCTAGGTGAGTGCAAATTTTTTTTTCAGGGTGATAAATCCTGAAAAATACTCTCTGTTTACATAGTAAGGTCAGATTTCTTTGTCCATTCTACAGTTGTTTCACATCTCTCTAAGAACCTTTGCCATCAGATTCAATCACCTTCTCCTAAGCCATCTGAGAAATTATCATTATTCTTGGACAACTGATTTTGAAAATGTGACAAGGTATAGTTCTACTGAGAAAAATTTGCACATGTTTATAAACAAACACAGAGAGTCCAAATTAAATCATAACAGGGATGACAGGATAGATTTTGGCACACATATCAGGGAAACATGGAATCAGAGTAGGGTGTTTTACCCATACCTGTTACACCCTTTTCTGGAAAATAGACAATATTGTTTTGGCTTTTGACATATTCCAGATGTACCACTTTTTCAAAGTAGAGATATAGATAGGGGTGTATATATACACATACATATTATGTTTTTATTTCCAATCCTATATGGGTAGGTTATTCATGTTTCATTTTGTGGATTATTGTCCTACACAGCTCCATTTAAACACAAAATTTCCTTTGAATGGATGCAATCATTATTGTTCAGTTGTCTCCACAGTAAGACAAAGACTCTGTGGAACTGCTTTTGGGGGTTTTGATACTTATTACAGCTGATGGTGATGTTATCAGCTAAATGTGTTCTGAGTTCATCTGTCTTTATTAGCCCACCATCTGTTCATCTATTCATATAGCCCAGCATCCATTGTCCGTCCGTCATCCATCCACCCTGAACAATTCATGTTACCACTATTTCTCAGAAAGGACTCACGGGATCTCCTAGGAAATTTAATATGAAGGTTGCCCTTGATGTCTAGTTGTGCATATTACATTTTCAGAGAGATCAGAATCCAAAATGGCCGACAGACGGCCAACTTGGATTTTGACCATAAGAAGTTTGTTACTGCTATTTCTCAGAAAGGAATGAAGGGATCTCATTGAAAATTGACATCAAGGTTCCATTTACGATCTTTTTGTGCATATTGCATTTTCAGAAAGATTGTCATTTTGACAATGGAAGTATGTATTTCTGAGAATGTACTGAAGGAATCTTTTCGAAATTTGATTATGGAGGTTCCCCCTGAGGTCTAAGTGTGTATATTATATTTTCATAGAGATCAAAATCCAAGATGGACACCTGTCGGCCATGTTGAATTCCATTGTCTCTTTAAATGTAATATGTTCAGTTCAAGTTCAGTTTTGCTGTAATCTTGTGAAAAAAGTATTTCACAAAAATATGGATTTAAGTTCAAATTCAATATTGAGACACAAAATAAGAGAAAAGAACAGTCTGTCATAGATCAGACATGGAATATTCCATGGTGGGTGCCAAGATCCCTCTGGGATCTCTTGTATTTGATGTTCGGTCTACCAGTATGGTGGGTGTTTGTTATAATAACCAATAAAAAACCTATAGGCCAAATTTTCCTTCAATTAGAGGGAAAATTTAAAATGAAAGTCAAATTTACAAGCTAAATACTGGTAATTGAATCATTCCAAGAGACTATGGTAGTTTAAGGCAAAGCGAAGATGTGGTGAATATGTTTTCTGTCATAAAAGGGTGGTGATAATCAGCGGTGAACAATGTACAGGTATACGGTACCAATCTCAAAATCGGTGTTTGTATTCTGTTGAATAGTGATTCACACTTATACAATTGTAGGTCAAAGCCAATTGCTGAAGTTGCTCCGGTAGACACTAGATTTATTGTGACATTGGATGGTGTAGATCCTTTGCCATACAAAGAAATGCAGGGAGAAGAAACAATACAGATCAAACCAGCAACTCAACTCAAAAAATCTCCAATCACAAGAATTACTGCCCCTGAAGTATCTCCCATCTCAATAGATCTGAAAGACACTGATGGTAAGTCCTTTTGAATGCAAACTCATACATTTACGGTGATTTATCCAGCTAAACATCAAATGGCACAGATTTACACATTTTTAATGGTGACCGCTTGTCTGGGAAGAGGAAAGTACTAGGTTTAAATCCCTGTCCTGGCAGTACATAAGCCTTTGAAAAAAAGGTAGTGTCTGTTCTTTCACAAATCCCTCTGCATACAAAGTGAAAGTCATAGGTCTTTGGGATGAGACATAAAACTGAGGTCCCGTGTCATGGTGGGCATGGCATGTAAAAGAACCATCACTACATTGGCGTCAGGACATCATAGGTAAAAATATGCAACACCTCACCTTTATCTGGTGACATTTCCATGTAAGTTCCTTTCAGGTACTTTTACACATTGACATTCAAATTTTATTATTTTTTTTACCATACTGGATAGACGTCAACTTAGAACAACAAAAATAACCAAAATTGCACAATTCAAAATTTTTTAATATTAGGAACTGAAACTGTGACTAAGATCATTATTTTTTTTTTCACGCTGTGTATCTTAATTGGGATGGCATCTTTTAAAACAATACAATGAATGATAGTTTTTCAATAAATGGATTCATTTTGCAAGTTCCACTGTTTGCAAATTTCATTATTTTACATCATGCCTCTTTCATTATTATTTAACGCCACTGCTAAATGCTAAGCTGATTTTGTGAGAAAGTTTGCCAGTTTACTTGTGGGAGGCCGGTGGTGTCTTCTCAGGTACACTGAAACCAGGTACTCTCTACCACCCTTAACATAGCTGCCACTGTATAAATGAAAAGTTGTTAAATGTGGCATAGAACACTTCAAAATCAAATCAAATTCATTATGTTTCATTATGTTACATTGTGCTTCTTTTGTTATTTTACATCATGCCTCATTCATTATTTTACATTATGCCTCTGATTGCAGATGAAGACGAAGAAGGAGGAGGACTGCCATCTAATATAGCTAAAAAGACAGAAAAATGTCGATTTTGGCCTGCCTGTGTTAACGGAAATGCCTGCCCTTATCATCATCCGACAATGCCCTGCAAGTAAGTCAAATAACAAATATGTGATTATAAATAATGTGTAAGTCAGATAACAGATGTTTGTGAAATCATGGTGTATGTCAAATGATAAATATGTGTGTAAAAATGTGTAAGTCAAATAATAGATATGTGTAAAATTAATGTGTTAATCAAATGAAAGATATGTGTGTAAAAGTGTGTGAGTCAAATAATAGATATGTGTAAAATTTATGTGTGAATCAAATGAAAGATATGTGTGTAAAAGTGTGAGTCAGATAATAGATATGTGTAAAATTAATGTATTAATCAAATGAAAATAGTATGTGTGTCAGGCAAATAATAGATATGTGTAAAATTAATGTGTTAATCAAATGAAAGATATGTAAAAACAGGTGTCAGGCAAATAATAGATATGTGTAAAATTAATGTGTTAATCAAATGAAAGATATGTAAAAACATGTGTGAGTCAAATAAGAGGTATGTATATAACTTATTATTTACCTTTTGTATATTGTTTTTTATATACGTCATTTAAATATCATGTAGTGCTACCTGTATTGTAATTTGTGTATATTGTTTAGGTATGTTCTATGATTTTTTGATATTTCAGAATGTTTCCGAACTGTAAGTTTGGAGACAAGTGTCTATACATCCATCCCAACTGTAAGTTTGATTCCAAGTGTTCCCGGAAGGACTGTCCTTTCACTCATGCCAGCAAAAGAATTAACTTGACAACAGTTATACAGAAAAGTAAGTTGTTTAATGTAATCGTCATTTTTCAGATAAATTTGCATATAATTTTGAATTATTACATTATAGGAAATATTTGTTTATTTGTGTTGAAATGCATTTTTCCTTCCACCCCAAAAATTGGATTCTTTCCCTTAGAAGACTTAATTGCTTTATGAACAGAGATGGAAAATAAATAAGAAAATTAACAATCAGTTTCCTGAAATAAGAAAAGTTTAAAAAGAAATTGTAATTACTTGAGCTGAGGTTACTTTAAATAGAACATTTGTATTTAACTTATAAAGAATGCACTTTATCTTTTATACAACGATTAACAGAAAAGGTTTATGGAACTTATAGAAATTCTCTCATTGGCTCTGATGTTCAGGTTGTGGAGGGGTTTGTTTTTTTTGGATGGAAACCTGTAGTACCAAGAGTGGTCTAACTGTATACATGTAATTTTAAACTTGCAGTAGTCCCTGTGGCAGTTCCAGCATCAGCACTCAGTTCACAGTATGTTCAGAGTAAAGCCAGTCCTGTGTGTAGATTCTTTCCAAACTGTAAAAATGTCCAGTGCCCCTTCCAGCACCCTAAGGTAAGAAATTTGGTGTCTTCAAATCTAATTTACACATGTTTTAAAGCAATTACCCTGGATTCTGAAGTCACCCTTAGTCAAAATTTGAAGCCTTTGTTAACATTTCTTGGGTTTTGCATTTTTACCATAGTATGCGACATGTTGTAAGTGAAAATTGTTTATCCTGAAACTGTTCCTAACTACAAAATATTAATTACTAATTTGAAATAAAAAGAAATGTGCATTTTATTGAAGACAGAAGTCTTGATCTCGGATGGCATCCTGACCTGAGCCCTTTTCATGTATGTAACATGTAAAAATGAAAAAAAGACCTAAATATGTGGAGCCAGCCTTGCTCAGTCAGTAGCACGCTCAACTCTTGATCGTGAGGTCATGAGTATGAGTCCAGCCCTCGACAGGTCAGATTCCTGTCTTTCGGATGAGACAGTAAAAACCAAGGTCCTGTGTCACAGTAGGTTTCAGCACATTAAAGAACGTTATTTGCTCAATGGCCATAAGTGTCGAGCATAGGCCAAACTTTGAAGCCCTTCACTGGCATTGATGACATCTCCATATGAGTGAAAGATTATTGAGTAGGATATCGACAACAATTCAACCAACCAACAACCAAAAAATGTGAAAATAAGTGACTTGATTTATCATAAAAGTAACAATATTTATAATTATAAGTTTGCACTTGGATTTACATCAAGGTCACTCGGTCACTGAATATGTGAATGTGGGGCATTTGTGTTTAAAAAACACCTTGTTTTATAGTCTTCTTCTAATAAAACCATGGGGGAACTATAGGTTCTGTTTGTGTGCAGAAGTCCATCCATCTGGTTAAGGTTTTTGTTAAAACTTTGTAATTGCATGAGTCATGAGTCACTTAACAATGTTTTCACAGATAGGGCACATCTTCTTCAGTACCGTATTTTACGGCCTATAGGTCGATATTTTTTTTCTCCAAAGTTATGACCTCGACCTATTAACCGCATCAACTTATCTTAGTGAAATATTTACCTTGTATCTGCATTTCCCCATTTTAACATGTATTTTTTTTAATGGATAATCTAGGGGCCTTCTCCATACACCCATTTTGTTTACACTTAAAAGAACTATTAAATGTGACTTAGTGTGTACGTAATGCACTGTGTTAATAATCAAATGACAAAATAATGACTTTTTGAGTTACAATATCATTGGTATTCAAGACTGTGTCAGAAACTACGTAATAAAAGTACATTGTTTACATTATATTTATACTGTACAGTTTATACTTTTGAATGATTCCCTTATCTCAGTACCCCGCTGTGAAGTTGAAGTCTTCATTCAGACTTTCAGGACACTACAAGCTGTGTTCACTGGAACGTGACCTTCAACTGATAAGGATCGCACGGCAATCTTTGAAGTTGGGAAAATTTTGGAAAAAGCATTACATAAATTAATTAACACTCAACCTTGAGTATTTAATTGTTTGACAATTGCAGCTACATAATAATTTAGGCCAATGTAAGGATAAGACAAGGATTGAGATCGCTTGTGTTAACGGCATGAAGAATTTAATGATGATTTGACAGGTAACATAATTGCGATGTATGTACACATAATCAGTACACACGAGTAATATAAGTGATGTTAAGTAGGATAAATTGCAACTTGTAAGCTTTTTAATCACAGTCCTCTGATTATTTTGGTAGGCTACCATCGTTTTAGCACCTTTTATTAAACATAAACGATGTATTTTTGTGTTCTCCCATTCACGTTTTCATCTCTGCCGACATCGACCTGTCTTCCACTTCGACCGATCTAATACTTAAACCTAGATTTTTACCAAAAATTAGCCATTCGACCTATCCCCCACATCGACCTATAGGCCATAAAATATGGTACCTCAAAATGCTCATTTATGATGGTTTCATTGATAGAGGATATGTTTCATCAATACTCTCATATAGCTTGTTTATGATGGTTTCACAGATAACAGACATGTTTCATCAATACTCTTAGGTAGCTTGTTTATGATGGTTTCAATAATAGGGAACATAATTTATTAATACTCACAGATTCCTTGTTTATGATGGTTTCACAGATAGGGGATATGTTTCACCAATACTCTCAGATAGCTCATTTTCCTGTTGTTTTGTTTTAATACTGACAATAACAGATGGCCATGTACTTAAGCATTTGTTTAGATTCTGTAGTAATCTGTTTAATGTTGTGTAATAGCAGTATGTCCTGATAGTTACAGTGCTACAGATATATTTCAAGTATATGATCTCTTTCTCAAGTTCTGTGACATATGAAGCCTGCTTTCTTTGTTTTATTTGGTGTATTATGCCAAACACAATTACCTTTCCATCATATGGTGGCCACACACAGTTATCTTTCCATCATATGGTGGCCACTCACAGTTATCTTTCCATCATATGGTGGCCACACACAGTTATCTTTCCATCATATGGTGGCCACACACAGTTATCTTTCCATCATATGGTGGCCACTCACAGTTATCTTTCCATCATATGGTGGCCACACACAGTTATCTTTCCATCATATGGTGGCCACACACAGTTATCTTTCCATCATATGGTGGCCACACACAGTTATCTTTCCATCATATGGTGGCCACACACAATTACCTTTCCATCATATGGTGGCCACACACAGTTATCTTTCAGTCATATCGTGGGGGTCCGTTTATAAAGGTGGAGGAGAGAACCCATGTACATTTTACCCGGGAAGAAACCATCAGCTTTCCCCAAGTAAACCAGCAAACTTTTTCACAAAATCAGCTCAGGTTCCAGTGTGACGCAAACCCACACTAACTAGAGTTGAGAGACTTCATGGTTTAAAGCATGACACTCTAACCTCTTGGTCATGGAGGCTATCCCCTATTTGTTGAAAAAATTATGAGGAAGACAAAGCTTAAAGGGGCATTAGCTGTGTTTTTTGTTTTTTGTTTTTAAATTACATTTTCCCATTTTAATGCTTAGATTGATATACAATAACAAAAAAAAAAGATATATATATATATATATATATATGTGTGTGTGTGTGTGTATATATATATATATATGTGTGTGTGTGTGTGTGTGTACACATTTATAAAACTTTTATATACTTTTACAAAGTATTGCTTGGGAAGTCCAGTGTTTTTACTTTTTTTTAACAATTGATTAACTTAACCTTACTATTTGTATATGGACCTGACCTTATATAGGTATATAAGATTTTTTACTCCCTTGTACAGCTCTTATTTGTTATTGTACATCAAGTACAAGTAGTACAAGTAGTAACAATCCAAATATTTTTATAAACACAGCTAATGCCCCTTTAATATTTTCAACCTTAAAGTCCAATATAGACTGGCCCAATACAACAGATAAGAGCATACCATTAAGCTGATCGGGGATGAAAGGGTAAAAGCTTTGATTTTAGAGACAATTAATATCTAAATGCAATCTTCACTTTAAATTCCAGCCCTGTAGATTTGGAGCAAAATGCATGAACAAAAGCCATTGTCAGTTTTATCATCCTTCTACTGTACCAACCAAGGACAAACTGACATGGACGGCTGCAGCTCGGACGACTCACAAAAGGTAAATCAGATATGTGTTGTTTGTTAGGACCTTCACAATTAGAGTCTGATGTCCAATAGTGATCAGACCTTCTGTTCATCCACTCTTAAATATGTCCGTGCTTTCAGCCATCTGAAATTCTGTCTGATCTGCAACTTTGTAGCTGCTAATCAGAAGTCAATAATACATAGTCAGTGTTTTAAAAATGGCTTCCAGTTTCAAGATGGTTGTCAAAACATGTAATCTTTTCATCATTGACCACTTTCAACAACAAAATGCACACATTAGGTCAGGATGGTATGGCAAAAAGATGACACCAAATGTATTCAAAAATATTTTCAAATTTTCGAGATGGTTACTTCATTGTCCCAAAATTTGAAGATTTGTGTTGGCAAATCTTGTTACACATTCACAATACATGATAAATCAGATTACCGGTCACACAACAAGGCTTTTTTTAAGAATGTTTAGGAATTACTAACACTTCAATGATTTCAGCAGTATCTATGTGATTTTTAACTTTCTTTCAACTTGGCAACTTTTTCTCTTTCTCAATATTATGTCAAAATCATACTTTCCTTTTTGATGATAAGGTCATCGATTTTACAACAATTATCAAATTAGTTATACAATATACAAAATCTCAGATACCAAAGTATAAATCTTTAGGATGTCCAGGATACAGATACAAATCTGGCATTAATTGGACAAACACGGACCTCTGGTAATTAAGAGGTAGGATCAGGTGCCATGGAGGAATAAGTATCCTCTGTTGACCGGTCACACTGGCTGTGAGTTTACATTCAAGTCCAAATGATACATGTGAGGACAAATCGTCATCACAATTGGCACAGACATCTCAACAACTGCTATGGAACAACTTATATCAGTGTCTCTTGTTGGCTCTGATGATGGCATGAGAAGTCACTTACTGTGGTAGGAAACTAACTTAAGTACCTGAAGAAAACCCATATGTCTGAGCTGGAGACCACCATACCATCTCACATACTTCCCTGTCCAATTGAAGGATAGAAATAGAGGTGCATTGGTGAGAAGCAGGTGTGAGTGGTAAGAATCTGACTGAAAGTCCAATTCAAGGGTTTCCTGAGGATTTGACTTCCAGTTTCTTACCACAAGGGTTGAGATTTACCTTCTACACAACAACACCCATATTTCATTATTTTTTTCTCCCAGGCTTCATGTACATGTTCATGCACGTAAATAAAATCTTATGCAACATTTAATGCACTTTATTCTCATCATCACATAAAGGACCAACCTTACAAAAATATATTATGACGTCATAGCACATGTAGCTTGTTGGGCTTTGCAAATTTGGAGATATGCCTGTCCAAGGTTGGAGAATAATAGAATGTACCCCTACCTTGAAGGTATGACAGAGGAATCTCAATCCAACGGTAAGCCTTGGGTTTGTCATTCAAGAATCTTATCCTGAGGATTGAGATTCCTTTGTCATACCCTCAAGGTAGGCGAAGATTTCTTAAATATATGTTTATGTAGATTTACGCATGATCTATATGTCTGTATAGATCTACCCAAATATGTGAGTTATGTCTGAATTAAATAAGTACTGCATTCTGAAAGCCACAGACGTTCTACTTTATAATTCATTTAGCTTGTCATCCACCCCCTGTGGATGACAGACTGATCATTTTGCACTAGTTATAAGGATAACTCTGTGAATATGGGAGAAACTGTTTTCTGCCATTAGACACCTGTATTTTAGCTTTGATATTGTTGATTTCATGATATAGCTATTGTAAGATAATTTATTGAATTATTATTTTTATTTTTCAGTGACCGCTTGTTTGATGCAGGACCAGCAGAGTCCTTACCAACATCTGTTAAGTGATCAATGCTGCATGTTGAATGGTAGTCAGAAGGATACATTTATTTAGAAATTCTGTACTTTGATACCATGTGATAATCAGGTTAAACAGTAGCCCTCTGGTATATGTCGTACATGAGTGGTAATCAACCAAGTTGTTTAGTGTCTTTCCGCATGAACAGAAAGCCAGTTAAGATTTCAAAGTACCTACCTATGGTTTAAACTCATAACACAGAAGTTGTCTAAAAGATCTGTATATAGTTTTCTTTATGCTGTGATTAAAATTTCTGTCTGCAAATACAGAAAAAAACCCATTCATTTCCTTGTTGAGTTAAACAATTGCCTGAAATGTCTTATCTCTTTCATTGTCTGTCATTTATGATTTTCATGATTAAAGGGGCATTAGATGTGTTTTTCCCAAAACAAAATTATTTATTTTTTTTAATTACTTAGATTAATGTACAACAACAAAAAGTGATAATACACATGAGGCATAAAAATTCTTAAAACATTTAATTATATTATACCTCTTCATAAATTCTGTCGATTTCATTGGACAATAAGCGTTGACTATTTTCCACTGTCTCGGTCGTTCCAGGCTGATATTCAGTAAAAATATTACATGCGCAGAAATGGATGCACGTACGGTTCGTTTGTTTTTCCTATGTCTTAATTAGGTGTAACCTCTTTCGATATACTAGTTGTGTAACATATACAAATGGAACCGAAAGAAACAACAACCAAAATTAAATGATTTGACAGAATTGATATATCATTATCAAATATATTTGCTGAAGTCGGCCAAACAGAAATGTTCGCTTGAGGCTCAAGATTCAAAAGCCGACGCACACAAAAACGGTTTGGGTATCGAAGGCAATTTGTATTAGGCCCTATGAACATTATGAACTTACATACATGACGTGTCAATTTTTGCATTAATAAAATATAAAAATAATACTAGGCCTACTGTTACAGTTTATTTTGTGTATTAAGTAATTCAGTGGATAATATATGCTTCAATACAGTAGATCGGTATAATATAATAAATATTCGCCGAGGTTGACAATGATTTTCAAGGGGGTGACAATTTCCACTACCACCTTCTCAGGAATGTTATATTTATATAATGTCCCCCAAACGAAGTGGGGGGACATTATGTGTTTACTCCATTTCTTCTTCTTATTATTATTATTATTCCTTGTTTTTCTACTTCTTCCATGAACTTGTCCGACACTTTGCTCCAAAACCACTGGATCAATCCTTACCAAACTTCACAGGGATATTACTGAGGGTGAGATGTAGTGTACCTGACCTTTCGTTTTCCGAGAAAAAGTCACATGACTGAATGGTGGCTCCTGATTGGTCCAACACTTAAATGTGAATTACTTTAAAACCACTTGACCGATACTTACCAAACTCACATGGATATTACCCATTTTATGAATAAAGTCACATGACCGAATTGTGGCTTCTAATTGGTCAAGCTTTTAAACGTAAATAAGAACTGCTTGAACGATCCTTACCACACTTCACATGGATATTACAGAGGGTCAGTTGAAGTGTATATGACTGTCCGTTTTCCAGACAGGCTTCTGATTGGTCGAAATTTCACAATTGTCTGATTTTGATGAAATTTGGAATTTATAGGTATGAAAGGATTGTGATTTCAATCATATGGGTTTCGTTGCTGTCTATGGGAAACTGAGGCTTCTGATTGGTTGAAATTTTAACACATGAAATGTGGAATTTATTGGTTTTGAGGGATCGTGATTTCAATTGTATGAGTTTCTTTGCTGTCTATGACAAATTGAGGCTTCTGATTGGTTGAAATTTCAAAATTGTCTGATTTTGTTGAAATTTGTTATTTATAGGTATCAAGGGATCGCGATTTCAGTTGTATTGGTTTCTTGGTTGTCTGGCAATCCGAGACTTCTGAGTGGTAGAAATTTCAAAATTGTCTGATTTTGATGAAATTTGGAATTTATAGGTATCAAGGGATTACAATTTGAATTGAATGAGTTTCATTGACATCTATGGCAATCCGAGGCTTCTGATTGGTTGGTAATTTTTACATTGTCTGATTTTGATTTAATTTAGAATTTATGGGTATCGAGGGATTGTGATTTAAATGGTATGGATTTCATTGTCGTCTGTTTTGATTGGTCAGAATTTAAATGTCCGATTTTTATGAAATTTGGAATTTATGGGTATCAAGGGATTGCAATTTCATTGGTATTGGTTTTGTTGCCCTCTATGGCAAACTGGGCCTTCTGATTGGTCAAAATGTCAACATTGTCTGATTTTGATGAAATTTCAAATTTACTGGTATCAGCGATTGTGATTTCAGCCTTATAGCTCTTATTCCTCAAAACCTGTGAAGAACAATTGCAGTTTTGTATGATTCCCTTATCTCGGCACCCTGCTGTGAAGTTGAATCTTCATTCAGACTTTCAGGACACTACAAGCTGTGTTCTCTTGAACGTGACCTTCAACTGATAAGGATCGCGGGGAAAGTTTTGGAAAAAGTATTACATAAATTAATTGACACTTAACCTTGCGTATTTTCAGCTACATAATAATTTAGGCCAATGTAAGGATAAGACAAGGATTGAACTTTTGGCCCTTTAAAAGAGGTAGTGATTGTTCCACAACTAAGAGCTTCCCATAATAGTTTAAAATACTGTTGGCAGTAATAGACATGCATAAAGTACATGTAAATAATTTTATGAAAAATATACTTCATGCTTCATTAGAACAAATATTATATATATAACTATCTGTTACACTAAATGATACATCGACATCTTATTAATATATGTATATGATATAACTTAGCAATTTTGAGGCCCTCAATTAAGAGGTCACCTCTGTTCAAAGTTCACTTTTGTGATTTCCCATCGATGACTGCTTATTACAGGTTAGACTGTGTTTATATATATATATATATATATATATATATATATATCTCACAAATACAGAAATAACAATTCTTCATGTCCTAACTGGGGTTCGATTTCTAGACCTAAGGCACCAACTGCATGGCTTCCCTGCTCGACGCCGAGCCATCTGCGCATTCACAAAAAATGAATGTTTCTCTAGCAGTGACTAGCGTTCTGAGCAAGAGAACCTGGTCATAGAGATAGAGGTGATATGTTTTATCCTGTGTGAATGACAATGGATCAAATGATACAAGCAGTGAATTAGATAGATATATAAAGCACAAATATTACTACAACATTTAATATTTACTATATATATGTATGATTTATAAATAACTGAATATCACAAAAATATTTGTTTCATAACAAGTCTTGACAATGGTGATGAGGACTGTTTTTATCATTTTCAGAGATAAACACATGAGAGTAAACATCATCATTCTAGTTGACTAGTTTCCTTTATAAAGAAGACATTTTTTTATTTTCCAGTTTCTACTATATAATGGGTCTGGTGTCAACATACACCAGAAAATGTAAAACACAATTTGAAAAATAAAATACTGATTGACATGTATATATCATACATACAAGCATTCTAAGAGTAATGATGAATATATATATATATTTGCTTCAAACATTAACCAAAATCTGAATATAGAATATTTCAGCAAAAATAGAAAAAGTCTTAACCGTGGTGAACTTTCAAAATGTAAAAATATTTCTCTCTGATTTTTCCCTGCGATATTTATGACGGTTCTCCAGATATTCTCTACAAAAAAGGCAATTGTAGCACTACCATTATTAGGTAAATGGTGATAAATTTTAATACTTAAACCAGGCGGACAGTAACACAAAATCACCATCTACAAATGTGAAAAGAAGAACAAGAAGAATATTTAGGCTGATCTAGAAAAAAAGTTAGTAATAATCCCTTTAGTGGTTTCGAAGGAGCACGCTGACCATGTGAAAAAATGCCCTGCTCCCTTATTTAAAAATTCATAAATTTTTTTTTTTTTCAGCAAAATTCTTTCACGACAGCAATTCTTCTTACACATGAAATAAATGCATCATAAAGAAGAGGGGGAAAAGAATTCTTACAAAACTGTAAAAGGTGTCAAAATCAGTTTTCTGATTTCTAAGACAAACACTAAGTTGAAGCATACATGCATGTAGATCACTTATTTGCAAGGCACATTACTATATTTTTTTATTAGAAGAGCTAGGGTTTAATACGAATTCTGGTAATCCTACATACACACGTAGCTCACTTTCAGAGGAGGAAATCCTTCAAATTTACCTGTCCGTATAACGCTCTTTTGATGTACCTACAACCGATACTGATTTTGAGCTACCATATTTATATTGGATACCTAAACTTCATAAAACCCCATATAAGCAGAAGTACATAGCAGGATCCAGCAAATGTTCTACCAAACCTTTATCTTTACTCCTTACCAAGATATTGACATCCGTTAAAGAGAAACTTCAGCAATACTGTACAGTTGCTTATTCCAGAAGCGGTGTAAATCAGATGTGGATACTTAAAAATTCTAAACAACTTATAGAAAATTTAAAGGCAAACAATTTTTCTCAAATTCACAGTATCAAAACACAACTATTCCACATAAAAAATTAAAAGAAAGACTTTTTAGCATCAAAGACAACTGTTTTTTCACAAAAAAGGTACCCGAAAATTTAAATATCTAGTGATTTGTTTTCTCAAGCACCAATCTGATTCTACACATAAATACACTGAAGTTGATATAAAAAACATGCTGAAATTTCTAATAGACAATATATTTGTAATGTTCGGAGACGTTGTCTTTCAACAAACTGTCGGCATTCCTATGGGAACCAATTGTGCCCCTTTATTGGCCTACCTGTTCCTTTATTCATATGAAGCAGACTTCATTCAGAAACTCTTGAGTCAAAAGAAGAAAAAGCTAGCGGTGTCCTTTATTTTCATATTTAGATATATCGACGACGTTTTGTCAATTAATAATGACAATTTTCATACATATGTCAATGCGAAATATCCCAGCAAACTAGAAATTAAAGATACAACAGAATCAATCACAAACGCTTCATACTTAGACATTTTACTTATAATAGATACAGATGGGAAATTGGCAACTAAGCTATATGACAAACGCGACGATTTCGGCTTTCCCATCGTAAATTTTCCACATTTAAGTAGTAATATCCCACGGTCATCCGGATATGGAATTTATATATGCCAGGGCGTGTTCAACATATGAACATTTCATATACAGATGTAAACTACTCACTGACAAATATTGACACAAGGATATCGAAAACCGCGTTTGATGTCAACGTTCCGCAAATTTTATGGTCGTTATAATAGTCTTGTTTGCGATTACTCTTTTTCACTGGGTGAAATGTTGAGTTGACTTTTCGTTGGTGAGTGTTGAGACGTCTGTACCAATTGTGACGAGGATTCGTTCCTCACGTATTTCATTTGGACTTGACTGTGGACTCACGGCGGGTGTGACCAGTCGACAGGGGATGCTTACTCCTCCATGGCACCTGATCCCACCTCTTGGTTTCCAGAGGCCCGTGTTTGTCTATTTTTGTCGGATTTGTATCCGTATCCTGGACATCCTAAACATTTATACTTTGGTATTTGATATATTAGATGAAGTCAGTTTGGGTACCAATCCCTGCGCCAATCTGAATGAAAAAACACACTTGGTAGAAGACCTTGGATACTTCCTGTAAAGTGTCGTCAATGTCCCTTCAGCGATTTCGGAGAAGTCGAAAATGTAAAAAGAATTGTACGGATGGATGGATTTGGAATGATAAATGCATGTATTTTTATAGCCGAAGGCTCAAGTGAGCTAAAAAAAAACCGGATGAATGGTTGGGATAAACATGCCAACATTATGTTATGATAAAATCTTTCACCTCTGTAATTATCAACATTTTTTGACACTTCAACATTCCACACGACCTATATGACTTTCTTGATGAGTTTACATGTAGAAATATGCTCATCATGTCAATGGCTTTTAAAATCTCATCTAGTTCTGATCTATGGATTTTACATGAGACCTGTAAACATACATGTACTTTATGCATGTTAATAACTGACAGGTCAACAACATTGTCTTACATACTTCACTGTAAACATTTATGAAAACAACAATAAAATGTACGCTGTATACATTTGACTCAACATTATAAAGTGATAGTTTTTTTTTTAAATATCGCCCTTTAATGTAACCTTGTTGTAAGGAATTGTTCAAGGAAATTCATGTTTCAAGAGTACAACGAAAAGTCCCCCAAATTAAGAAAAATACGAAATCATTGTTTCGTAGTTAAACAATGAAATGTCGACATTTTTATGCGAAATGACAAGATCTTAGATCGCTACATAGCAAGCAACATTGTTGTTCTTAACTTTTAGCGGAACAATTCTTCTTGTTTCGTCCTTTCGTGGCGAAACAATGACAGGACGAAATTAAGAAACACTAAATCTCTACCTTACGGGATGATTTTAAATAACTCCCTTTATGGATATCACGGCAAATATTGGCTTCGATATAAATATATACATTTGTATGAATTCAAGCTCAACTGATGAAGTCATTTTTGTAAAACGAAAACTGGTTTTGTTCATAATATTTCAACACAAGACCTTTACAATGGCGATGAAGACATTTTTTTTTTATCAATTAACAGATATAAAACATTAGAGAAAACATCATATTTTTGTTTGTCTTCATGTCATAGATTACTAGTTTTCTTTTTGAGAAGAAATACTTTGCACTACTTGGCAATTTTAAAGTTGTATCTATATTACGCGTCTGGTGTCGCCATGCACAAGAAAATATAAAACGGAATTTGAAAAAATAAAATACATCTAACACAAAATTATTGCTTCTATAGTACCCAAGTTTCAATACATATCACTTCCTAAACATTAACCAAAACCTAAAACATTTTAGCAAAAAAGAATATTTAAAACATCGAAATATTTCTCTTTGTCTTTGTCTCTGTGTTATTTATGATAGTCCATCAAACATTATCTTTGCAAAATGACAGCAACTGTAGCACCATTGCTAGGTTAATGGTGAGTAATTAAAAACGAACAGCATCACTATTTACAAATATGAAAAGAGGACCAAGAAGAATATGTATCCTGATCTAGTTTAAAATAAAAAACAAAACAAACATGTTTGATAACCTTGAGTTCTTGCTTCCTGTAAAGTTTTGTTAAAACCCCTTCAGTAGATGACCAAAATTACTCACTCTTTTTAGTGCTTCTAAATATCGTCCTGTCATTGTTTCGCCCCGAAAGGACGAAACAAGAAGAATTGTTCCGCTAAAGTAAAGAACAACAATGTTGCTTGCTACGTAAGGTCTTGTCATTTCGCATAAAAATGTTGACATTTCATTGTTTAACCCCGAAAAAATGATTTCGTATTTTTCTTAATTTTGGGACTTTTCGTTGTATTCTTGGAACAGAAATTACCTTGAACAATTCCCTACAAGGTTACATTAAAGCGCCGATTTTTTTTTAAACTTTAAAGTGTTGAGTCAAATGTATACAGCGTACATTTATTGTCCTGAAATAATTAGATTTCAGCAAATTTCTTTTACGAAAGCAATTCCTCTCCTCGTGTAAACACATACAATACATGCATTATAGTGAATAAATGGAGAGGAATAGAATTCACACAGAAACGAAAAAGTTTATAAAAAGACGTCACAAATTAATTTACCGATTTCTACGAAAAAGAAAACAAACTTTAATTATTGGGCACTTGGACGAAATCAGTTTGGGAACATTTTCCCCAACGCTTAACCCATCCCTGTGCCAATGTAACTGAAAAATACAAACTTGGTAGAGGACCTTGGGTATTTTCTACGTGTAAAGTTTCGTCAAATTCCGCCTAGCGATTTTGGAGAAGTAATCGAAAAGTTTACGTACAAGCGGACGTGAAGTGATCACTATTTTATAACCGAAGAATCAAGTGAGCTAAAACCCGGATGACTGTAGGGGCATACATGCCAAAGTTATGTTATGATAAAATTTTTCACCTCTGTAATTATCATTTTTGTTTCTTTGACACTGAAATATTTCATACGACCTATATGACTTTCTTGATGAGATTATATAATGATATATGCTCATATCCATCGTGTCGATGACTTTAAAAAATCTCATCTAGTTCTGATATATGGATTTTACATTGACACCAGTTAACATGTATGTTATGCATGTTCATGACTGATAGGACAACAACATTTTCTTCCTACTTCAGTTTAAGCATTTATGAAAACAAAAATGTTAAACAGACGTTGTACACATTTGACTCAACACTAAAGTGAAAGTAAAAAAAAAACTGGGTCCACTTTCAATCAAGCTCGTAACAAAACTTGCAGATATAAACGTAGACATACTCGCAACTGGCGTCTAAATATAAGTTTCAATAAAGGTCGAATTTTTCGAGTCTGTCTCTTATAATTCGAAAGTGATGTCTACGTTTACGGACATATTTTCTACCTTTAGTGAAACTGGCCCCCGGGGTTTTAACGTAACCATGGCGTTGTTGCTAATGTTAAAGGGAAATCTCGTAATTGTTACCCTACATGATATTAAATTCTCTGGCAAAATATAAAATAAACTCTTTATAAAAATACATGTAATATTTTCTACTTTTTATATAAAAATCACAGAAACCAAAGTATTAGTCATAAAGAGGCTCAGGAGACAATATACTGATCTGGAAAACATTGGACAAACACGGACCACTGGAAATCCAGAGGTGAGATCAGGTGTCATGGAGGAGTAAGCATTCCGTGCAAACCGGTCACTCCCACCGCAAAACCGTAGTCAAATTCTGATAAAATAAGGAATAAGAATAATGAGGAATAAATCTTCGTCAAAGTGTCAGTTTTCTGGTATTAAGATGAAAATTGTTTGTTTTTTTTGCAAGTAATCTGATGTTTTAGTAATTACTGAATGAGTTGGATTTAATTAAATCGACTTAAGACAAATTTAAAAAAAATTAAAATGGTTTGATTCGACATTTCTGTACATAGACTAAATAACATTGGTACATCTACAGCACACCACATTTGCTACATCATGAATACCATAAAATTATGGTTTTCGAAAAAGAGTCACAATTTATGATGGAAAAAAAGTCAAAAGAAAACAAGTCACAATTTATGATAAAAAAGTCATAAGAAAAAATGTCACAAGAAAACAGGTCACGATTAATTATGGAAGAAATCACAGGGAAAAAGTCACAATTTATGACAGAAAAAATCATAATTTATGTAGGTGAAAAGTTCCAAAGAAATAAAATAACAGCTTCTATTACCATGTGTGCCCCTTTTCGGTTTAAAGAGTCAACAAATTTGCACTTTGTCCAACTTTCTGTCTCTCTACCTGGCACAAATTATGTACAAAGATTTTGAAACCATTTTCTACAACTATTTGAAATGAAATACTTTATTTTAAGAAGAGAAATTTCCACATATATTTGAAATGAAATTTTGTTTTAGGCGATGAGTGAGCGCCCAAAATACAATTAGGCCTAGTTTGTCCCGCTATCTGGTTTTTGTTTTGATTTGTTAGGTTTTTCTTTTTTACACAGCATACCCCAGGAAACTCACACAAACCATCATTATTAGGTTACTCTTTGGAAAAAAGAAATAGAATAAGTCACATACACTGAAGGATAAAAGGCGTAGGAAAAACTTTTTGTCTTTATATGGTATCATTAAAATTACAAAAGAACTTATTAGAATAAGTTTATCTCACATAACTATCTTAAAGTATTGTAATTTATATTTCAAATCTTTATAACTTTCCTTTAACGTAAATCAGTACCTAAAACTTATTTATATATTTATTTTTGTTCTCATTATTACATGTACATAATTATACTAGCGATATCTTAATACACGTATGTTAAATTAATGAATAAATGAATTAATGAATAAATAAATTACTTTGTTTATACAAATATTTTATTTCATTAATATAGTAATATAAGTCAATCATTAATGTGTTATAGCTATTTATAATTTAAGAATGATATTTTATATGTATTATTATTATTACTATTATTGTGAACGTCAGTTCAATAATAAACATTTCTTCAAAAACATTATGATATCTCTATAAACTCATTTTTCGCATTGATTTTTTCCTGTGATTTTATCCCTTGCCTTTTTTCTGTGACATTTTTCCCGCGATTTTTTTCTAACATTTACCATTATAAAGCATCGGTCATAACAGGTCGTGCGTGCTTCTACCGACTTCCAACACTTTGACACATAAACATATAAACAAAAACATATGATACATATAAACATAATACCAAAAAGTGATAACACCTTCTTAGATTGAGCATACATCTGGTGTAATTTAACGCAAAAAGATATACAACTTGATGTGTTTCAACATAAATGTATGTACATAGATAATGACAAATCAAAACATCAAATCGGGTTCACTTCAGAAATATAGAAGATACTGGAAAAGTTAGTCTTGTCCAATTACTCGGCAAATACAAATAAATGTACATGTATATAAATAGTAAATTCCCACCAGAAATCATTAAATTGAAATATCATAGATTAATTTACAAAAACATAGCTACACTAAAAAGAAAAGAAGTAGCTAGCACTACACTAACGAATATATAATGATGCAGATTTCCAACACTTTAAAAGCATTCGTGATACATAAAAAAATCCGAGCCAGTCAGAAACTAGATGACAAGAGAGTCATGTACTAACACTTATTAATCAATGCCAATGAAGGCTCCCTATACAAAAATAAAATATATTCCTGGGTCTGACAAAAATATGAGTTGTTCCATCTTGGGCAATATAATTTTTGATTTATTTTTCTGTTTCCGGACATTTGGTCTAAATGATTATATAGGGTGTTAGGGAGATATCCCAAAAACGTTGTGCAAGTAATATTGTCTGTTGGACCTTCTGGAGAATATTACTACTTAAATGTGGAAAATTTACGATGGGAAAGCCGAAATCGTCGCGTTTGTCGTATAGCTTAGTTGCTAATTTCCCGTCTGTGTTTATATTAAGTAAAATGTCTAAGTATGAAGCGTGTGTGCTTGATTCTATTGTATCTTTAATTTCTATTTCGCTTGGATATATCACATTGAAATATGTATGAAAATTGTCATTATTAATTGACAAAACGTCGTCGATATATCTAAATGTCAAATTAAAGGACACCGCTCACTCTTTCTTCTATTGATTCAGCAGTTTCTGAATGAAGTCTGCTTCAAATAAATAAAGGAACAGGTCGGCCAATAAAGGAGCACAATTGGTTCCCATAGGAATGCCGACAGTATGTTGAAAGACCACGTCTCCGAACATTACAAATATATTGTCTATTAGAAATTCCAGCATGTTTTTATATCAACTTCAGTATATTTATGTGTAGAATCAGAGTGGTGTTTGACGAAATAAGTATCCTGATAGCCAATCACTAGATATTTAAATTTTCGGGTACCACCTTTAGTGAAAAAACAGTTGTCTATGATGCTAAAAAGTCTTTCTTTTGATTTTTTATGGAATAGTAGTGTAAAGAGTAGAGAAGTCATAGGTTTTGATACTGTGAGTTCGAGGAAAATTGTGTGCCTTCTAAAAGCTGTTTAGAATTTTTAAGTATCTACATCTGATTTACACCGCTTCTGGAGGGGGGCCTCCGTGGCCGAGTGGTTAGAGCATTGCTCTTTAAATCACACGGCCTCTTACCTCTGGTTCGAATCCCGCTAGGGTCATTTCGAATTAAGTGGGAAAGTTTGCCAGTTTTCTTGCGGAAGGTCGGTGGTCTTTACCCGGGTAACCGGGGTTTCTCCTCCACCAATAAAAACTGGACGCCATCATATGACTGAAAAATTGTTGAGTGTGGCGTAAAACAAAAAATCAAATCAAATCAAATCAAAACACCGCTTCTGGAATAAGCAACTGTACAATATTGTTGAAGTTTCTCCTTAACGGCTGTCAATATCTTGGTAAGGAGTAAAGATAAAGGTTTGGTAGAACATTTGCTGGATCCTGCTATGTATCTTTGCTTATATGGGGTTTTATGAAGTTAAGGTATCCAATATAAATGTGGTAGCGCGAAATCGGTATCCGTTGTAGGTATATCAAATGAGCGTAATACGGACACGTGATTTTGAAGGATCTCATCCTTTGAAAGTGAGCTACGTGTGCATGTAGGATTTCCAGAATTCGTATTAAACCCACGTTCTTCTAATAAACAATTATAGTAACGTGCCTTACGAATAAAAACTATATTATTTGAGGCTTTGTCTGCTGGTACCAGTACATATTGGTAATGTAATCTATCCAGTTCAGTTACTACTTCTGGATCATTAAATACAGAGGGAAAACGTGTTTTCATAGTCCCTTTAAGTTTTCGAATACGAGATTTTATCAACCATCGTATGGCTTTCAGCCATTCAGACAAAGTGTCTGGTTCTACGTCTTCATGTTTGGCCCATCGTCTGGCATAATCTATACTATACATAACTAAACTGAAATTCTACGGGCTTCCCGGTACTTAGGGCCCCTTAAAATAAGATTTTTGGGGCTTTCATTTTCAACAATAGAAACGTCGTCGGTAATGACATGCCCGATAGGATTGTATTTGAAAGGAGATGAAGCACATGAACATGTGACAGTGTTGTATTGAATATGGTTGATGTCTAGGCACTGCAAAACCTGTTTGTAGTTGAATAGCTTGGGTGCGATGCTAGGTGTATAGCTGTATGAAATGCAAGGCGTGGTCTTCAATTTCAAATATGGTGGAATACAGGACTGAACTTTTTGTGATTTAGAATATTGCAAATATTTAAAGCGTCTATGCCTTTATTTGTAAATTTAAGTTTAAGGAAAAAGACGTTTCTGTTCAGAACAGTCATTGTTTGTAACCCGTAACAGTCTGTGATAAGCGATGTCCATTATAATGGAGTTCAGTATGTATTCTGGGGTTGAAAAATCCGTGTAGGGATTCATTCTTGCTTCTTGAAAAAGTTTATTGAGATTTGTAAAAGGAACAGAATAGAACAGAATGTGATGAAGACCCAATTTTTGTTAACGTAAGGTAAAAAAGATGAAAAGTGACATCATGTATGTAGGGTCGGTTGTATGAACGATGTCCGTGACTTCGTTTACGTCTAACGTTAGAATTAAAATGTTCCATCACACTAACACTATTACACAGTGGGCTTGATAGATAAATTAATTAATTAATTAATTTCAGCACTAATTTTAAGATATCATGACCGCCTATGACTACTACGGTTTCGAAGCAGTCAAATCAATCTGATAGAACCTCTGAAACTAAATGTCTATGATTCTCGATCACCATTCATGAGTCGGTCCCGATGTTTCTAATTTTTCTTGATGGTCCCTTGACCTTCGACTCAATTATCGGGCAATAGTTTGATTGTTTGCATGAAAAGACCAAAAACAGAGCAGGACCATATTTAAGGCAGACTGTGTTCATGGGGAAAAATTCCAAATGACAATTTATTAAATGACTGACATCAAGTATGTAGTTTACCATTCTACGCTGAATTGAATTTGATAAAAAAAATTAATATACTGGGCTAATAGACATTGGTGGAATTGCAATACGCTGCTATTTCAAAGTGGCGCATTTAGTCCTTTTAACATCTGCATAGCTCCAATCTATACTTAGATAAGGGGAAAAGAGCAGTTCTGATCTGCAAGTCGCAACAACATTTCATTATAATGTTTGGTTATCATGCTTCAATTATGTCAGAATAAAGTCATGAGGTTTCTTCTTGTTTGATAACGCTTTCTTGTTTGTAAATCGTTTACCGCATTATGCTAGTTTAGAATTCATCTTTTTGGTTTAATTATAAACATATAGATAAATAAATAAATAAAACTTAAGTGTACTTTAAAGAGTATGTAGTAATGTGGACGAGTACAAATTGTGAAAATTGGTCAAAGGACCGTTTGACACCAACCAGGTATAAAAGATCACATATACTTAAAATTCTCGTTCGGGCTTGACGCGTCTGCAAAAAAAAAAGTTAATGGGTCACTGGTAATCGGAGCGAATGGAAAACACTAACACATGGTCATTACTGACATAGGAAGCGACACATCACATTTCAGTCTGGACATAAAGTTTTTTTTTATAATCAAATATTATAAAATTATGGACTTTTGAGTGGATGGATAGGGAGTAATATTGACTTGATCACAAATATTGACTGCGGTGACAAAAGTCCATAATTGTATAATATTCTGTTTCAATTCGTTTGATACTTGATAGCTATGCAAGGTAATGAAGTGTAATATACATGCAGTATTAAAATTTACAATCCATGTCACATAATCCACATTATGTTTTCATTCTATCTATATCTATTAAGTTCCCGGTCCACATCTACATAATATATATTATTAGTTGCAATGTTTTGTTGGTTGACACATATTTTGATGTATCATGTGATACGTGTTTAGCGATATAATGACAGATTGCCGCATACCTGTTCTAAATTTAACCATTTAATTGTTGTGTGGTTGGTATCAGTCTACTGTTAACAATTATTATCATTGTGTGTATATGTTTGCCTGTATCCATCTTGATGAATATATATATATATATATATATATATATATATATATATATATATATATATAATATATATATATATATATATATGTGAGTAGATCTATATATCGTATTTCATTATATGTATCGTTTCAAGACCTGTTTATCTGTAAAGGACCGGCCATCTTTAAAGGACCAAGTGAAATTGAATTCATATCTTTTGGTGTATTTAGATTGCAAGCAGTTTATGTCATATATGTCTTAAAATAAGAAATAGATAACTATTTAATCGTCAAGGGCTTAGGCCGAGTTTACATGTATCGATCGAAATACAGTGTCCAATTATAAACAATATGTCATTACGGGACAAATTTTATGTTCGGAATTTGAAAAGGACAAGATTCTGAATTTGAGATCTTAATGTGTTTGCAATTAATAGTGAAATATGTTGGGACCAAACTATTTGTCCAAATTAAAGCGAATATTGGAACACCCCCCCCACACACACACACACACACTTATTTTAGGAGTATAGTTAGCCAAAGTGATTCATTCATCTATTGCCATAATTAATCGATTATGTGTATTCTATTCAATCTCCTATTATCGCTACTACATGTAGATTCAGAACCTAGTTACTTAGATGCGCTGTATAAACAATTAAATTTATATGAATAATGTGATTCACAACATGTTTCACAACAGAATACGACAGCAAAGACAAGTCCAGGAAACTTACATCATAAAAACTGAGGCAGGTTTCCTGGTATTATTTTGGGATGTAAAACATCTTAGATACCAAAATATAAATCTTTAGGATGTCCAGGATAAAGATACAAATCTGGTAAAAATGGACAAACACGGACCTCTGGAAACCAAGATGTTGGGTTCAGGTGTCATGGAGGAGTAAGCATCCCCTGTCGACCAGTCACACCCGCCGTGAGTCCACAGTCAAGTCCAAATGAAATACGCGAGGAACGAATCATCGTCAAAATTGGTACAGACGTCTCAACAACCGCCAACGAAAAAACAACTCAACATTTCACCTAGTGAAACAGAGTAATCGCATACAAGAATATAATATATACCGTAAAATTTGCGGAACGTTGACATACGATGGAAAAGCCGAAATCGTCGAGTTTGTAGTAATTGCTTAGTTGCCGATTTCCCATCTGTGTCTATAGTAAGTAAAATATCTAAGTATGAGGTGTGTGTGTGTGCTTGATTATGTTGTATCTTTAATTTTCTAGTTCGCTGGGATATATCGCACTGACATATGTATGAAAATTGTCATTATTATTTGACAAAACGTCGTCGATATATCTAAATGTCAAATTCAAGGACACCGCTAGCTTTTTCTTTTTTTGATTCAGCAGTTTCTGAAACAGGTCAATGAAACATCATTCTTATTTTTATTTTCCACCCAAAAGTCTCAAAGTAACTTATTAGAAATATTTCACAAATAATTTAATTCCCTTTCAGAATTCAACATGTTCAAGAGCGAACTAATAGCAGAGTACGAAACAATGGTGGTCATATTTTGATAACTCAATGTCACCGCTATGAAAACGTTATACAGCGGAACATCACCTAAAGACCGCCTCATTTAAGATAGCACCTTGCGTATTAGACCATTAAAATCCAGTCTCTTGAAAATTTCTTTATAGCTATTATATAAGTACAGACCCTCACTTAAAAGACCACTTTGCTAATCCGACCAATATGAGTCAGCCATTGAGGTGGTATTATTAGCGAGGTTTGACTGTGCTGACTGAATTACACACAATACTATGCAAATCAAAATAGTTACATTTGAAGTCGCTCTCTATGCGTACTATCATTTTCACTTTTGCGCATGATAAACATTATGTTATGTAAACATTTACTATCAGACCTGGTCTTAATATTCTAAACCGTTCACAGAAAATATTCAGATTTTAAGCTAGATTATGATCCAATGCATTGGAACCTACATGTAATTGCATATAACATATTTTTATCTCTTGAACGTCATTTTATTCATTTTCATGTAAATAAACACGAACTTTATACCAATAAATCTTTCCTTTGTCGTTACTGTAAAGTTCTGCATGTGTGATACATTCGATTGGCTTTTTGTCCCCTTTTTTCTTCCCATAAATCAAAATCGAGAGACATTAAAGATCTTCCTTCTTAGACTAATGTTTTTCCGGCGACATCTTGACCTCGTAAAAATATTTTTATGTTAAAGATATTATTCTAAAGCAAACATATATCGCTAGTGATTACTAATGAATACACAACAAGTATAATTTAGCGCAATTAACTCAGATGGACGGCAAATGAGGGAAATGTAAAAAGAATGTCTACTCATCTGATAACACAGGTATCAGTCTGATAAGTTGTGTATGAGTGTATGTGTTTATTTGTTTTTACTTACTCTCTCCAACAGTAGTGATTACATAATGATACTTAATGTCGATAACAAGGCGATATCTATAAAACATATATAAAACAACACTCAAACATAATTAATATAGGACATATGTGGACTATCAAAAATAATCTGTCAATAGACAAGTCAAGTCAATAGAAATAATAA
>BROG01001340.1:0-69950 GCA_030159075.1 Atrina japonica | reverse complement strand
ACCATGGAATGGGAGCTGCAATGAAAGCCCCATTATATCACACACAGAATCGAATTGTTTTTAGCCATTCTTGTAGTCCATCTCCTTTGTTAGGAGGTCGAGGAAGTGGTTATAAAGGTTTAATCTGCTATCCAGGTATTAACAGTTCAACTAAAAAAAACCTACTGTCATACCAATGGCCGTTAAAATACTAAAAATGCTGACTCCTTGTTCCCTGAATAAATTAGATTGTCGATACTTTCTTTAATCGGTTCTAAATATTTTCTACCTTTTTTAATTTCTCTATCGATGTGTGTTTATCACCATTTTAAAAATCTTCTTTGAACTGAGAAATGGTTTGTTGTAATTCTACTTTTTTAGCTTCTTGAACTCTTAAATTTTCATGAATTCTTTTTAGATTTTCGTTAAAACCTAATGATTCTCTCCTGGGATATTCTGTGTAGAGATCCTGCATACTACCCGAAAATTCTGATATTCCGTCATCCAATTGTTTGACTCGTGTTCCGTCGCCACTAAAAACAGTCATCTCTATTTCATCTACTTTAACAAGCTTATTTTGTACATTCCTTTCCTTTTTTATTTCTGAAAGTTGTTTTTATAAACCCAAGTCTCTGACAAAGTGCGTATTGTATTTACCTTTTAACGTGCTCGCCGCTAAAAAATTCCTAGGATTACGCTTTTCAGTTAATAAAATCCAACGACAATCCCACCTCACGTAAAAAAGATCTCTTTCATCGGATTTAAAGTCTAAATTACCACCCATTGCTTTTTTCCACTTAGCCAAACTTGGATAGTCATTTAGACACTCTCATTGATTTTCTTGAACTTCATTGGGAAATCATCAATTAATGGTGTATTATCATCATCTTTGTAATTGATATCTTGATCAATATCATCCTCACTGTAAATGGGATTGTCATTTCAAAATCTGCCATTTATAATCGATTTAAAATTCTAATTATATATATATAAACATGAATTCCGGCGATATCTTAAATCCTGACAGAAAGTTAAGTTTACCTCACGGTATAAAAGGTATTAGACAGTCAGTTACAATTTCGCATAAGCAATCGACCATATACGAAAACCAATTGTTTACGGTTCGTTTTCCAAAATTGAGTGACAATGATGTCATTGTTCCTAGAACGACTAAATTGGGTTTTGATATCGAAATTGAGGTAGATGGTGGTGATATAACCAAGGCAGGAATATACAATAACTTGGGACGTAATATAGTAAAAAAATAGAAGTTAAATTATACGGAAACACAATTCAAACGATCGACGACGCAGATAAATTTTTAGTGCATAACGATCTTTGGAAAATAGAACGACGAAATATAGCGTACCAGAAATTACAAACTAAAACTTTGAATAATTTAAGATATAAACCCATGTGAAAAATTGCAGCTGCGTATGGAAACATATTTTGCATTCCTCTTTTGGAAACTAGCGTACCGTTGTATCAAGCTGGGTTACAAGATAGATTAGAATACTTGTTAACTTTTAACGACGCAAAACACGTAGTTGCACCTTCATGTGGATACGTAGATAAAGAAGTAGGTTATAAAATTAGTAAACTAACCTTAGAATTCGAAAACATTACGGTCTCTTATCTTGCCAGATCAATGCGGCAAATATATGGTGGTGATCACGCCTATTAGTTTAACCAGATATTAAGATATCTTAAAAGTACTATAAAAAATCAGATGGCGTGCTTAATTATCAAATCAACACTCCAGCGAAATCATTGAGTGGTGTATTATTTTTATTCAAAGATATTTCAAAGAATAATCCCGCAGAATTTTATAATCCTCGAATAACAAAAGTTGAAACCACTATTGAAGGTCAACCGAATCAACTATTCTCACAAGGAATGCGCCCTCATCAACAGTTAAAAAAAATTACGAAATTCTTTTTAGCCAGATTAAATCGGGAAAAACAGTCCGTATCCAAAGAATTACTATTATCTGAGATGAATTTGGGAAAATATCTTAAGGATAACTAGCGCTTGGTTAAATCTAAGAACATTACCAGAAAATTATCTCCACGGTACTTGTCGTAAACTTCAAAATATCAGCGAAGGTATTTCCGTTAGAATAGAAAGAGAACGAGAAAGTGATACCGATCCTTTAGATGTTTATATTTTTGTTATTAACGATGGGCAGATGAATATGTCGAATGGTCGTTTCTTAAAGGTTATGTCATAAAAAAATTTAAACGATTTAAAAATGTTTATCAAACAGCCTCATTCTGCCATGATAATTGGCGCCACTGGTTGTGGTAAAACGGACTTTTTTGGATTTCTTAGAGAGCGAATATAAAGATTTTTTCGACCATATCGTAATATTATGCCCTTCTATAGAATTTAATCGAGCGTACAAATTTAGAAAATGGATAGGCGAAGATGTTAAAAATCCTAAAGATAAACGAGTTACCATCGTAAAGCCTGTATCGTCTAAAACTGGTGAAGAAAAATGCTTGCGAGAAATGTTCCGATTTTTCTATGGAAAATACAAAGGTAAATTAACATTATACATCATAGACGATTGCTCGGCTACTAAACAATTAAAAAAAGAAAGCGGATGCATTATCAATGTTAGCTTTTAGTGGTAGGCACACTAAACAAAGTGTTTTGGTATTAACGCAAAGATGTAACTCGGTGAGTGAAGATTTTCGAACGCAAGTTAAATGGGTATGTCTATTTTACACTAAAGATCATTTTTCATATAACGAATGCTGAGACGAAAACGACGTGATTGAAGATTTAGAAGACAAAAGAAAAATGAAAAAACTTATTATCTGTGTTGTAATATGGGTATTCTGGAATTGTTCCAGATTTTGTGCTCAGTCAACCACGAGATGTGTGGTCAAGGTGAAATGGAAATCCACAAGTTATATATAGATGTCGTGAAATTAAAAGTCACATATAATTCCTGGAAATTACAAATGACATACATTATCCAAAAAATTCCCAAAATTCTCAAATTCCAAATGCCACACCCGACCACACTCAATATATAAATTTAGCGAAATCTCCATGCGGTCAGTCGACAGGATGACAAGCGCAGTTGACCAATCGACCAGATGACCAGCCACACCCGACCACGCCCGATCTATAGATCTAGAGGAATTCCCCATATGTGATATGAAAATGAGATAAGAAAAATAATAATATATTAACATGACATGCAGAATTCTGCACAATATGAAATATTTATATAACAGAGGCAAATGGACCTCGAAAATGATTTGGGAATTCGTCAGCTACTACCTCAGCGAGAACGTCACGGAACTGGAGGTGAAAGAATCCGTTCGAAGGAAACTACAGCAGACGCTACAGTCGGATCTGGCGAACGCAAAGAATGACGTCCAGAAAAAGTCGATTCGCAAAATGTTCAAGATCATGGTAAGTTCGGATCTCAAGAAGAGCGCCGCTAAAATACGACAAAAGTGGGAAACAAGAAAACAGTTTAAAGGCGTGATGGTAGAACTCGAAGACAAGTACGGCCTTAAGTTCGAAGCTGGCGGTCGTTTCCATCAAGTCAGACGGCAGTCGTCACAAAGACACGCACAACACGCCGCAACTCTTAAACGCCATTCGATGACCAATAATAGAGGAGATATCCAAACAATTTTGTAAGTTGGGAGGTTTAAAATTTCAGATTCAGCTCGACCAAAGATACCTCAGAGGCGTCCTCGAAACGGAGTACCAAACGCTCAATCATAGAACTCGTCAGCCCGTCGTGTTGCGGGAGAACGAGATTCCAACCGCTTATAACAGCGCAGTTCGGCAGATTTTAGATTCGATTTAAAGCAAGTAGGAGAAGTCGCAACGGGTGCTCGATAAATTTTGGGCAGTACCACGTTTAGCGTTTAGCTGGTCCACCTGTTTATCGATACCCAAAGAACTACGAGATAAAAATGCAATCATCAACGTGCAAAATTCGGACAAACAATGTTTCAAGTACGCCGTCTTGTCGGCGTTACACCACGAGGAGATAGAAAAAATCGCCATAAACCTTCTAAATATAAAACCTTTTAAGAGGAGCACGATTGGGAAGGCATTGATTTTCTTACTTCCCAATCGCAGATAAGATAAATACGAGCGGCATAACGTATTGGTAATAAATGTTTTCGGATGGGAGAAAAATATTTTTCATCCATTATTTGTTTCCGAGCAGTCGCGCGATATAGAGCGCATTTCTTTGCTGTTGTTAGAAGGGAAGGAAAATAATTGGCTTTATTCTTGGATAAAAAATATGCCCAGAGTCATGAGCTCCTAGACGAACCAACGCGAGAACAAAAATTGTCTGCGTTTATTGCTTAAAGATGTCTTCCACTGAGGGCGTCCACGATAAACACGTGAAAGACTGTATGGGCATAAAAGAATAAATGGCGTCAAATCAAAATTTAAAAATTACGCGCACAAGCAGCCCGTTTACTGCATCATTTACGCGGACTTTGAAAGCAACAACGTTCCCAAGGACGAAATGATGGGTCATAATACTAAAAAGATATCACGTCACGAAGCCTGCAGCTACTGTTATACGGTAGTTTGGCGCAGTAAAAACGGCATCGAAAAAACGGAAAAGCCGTCCTATTCCAAGAAAAAGACGGGCCCGCCACTTTCTAGAAAGTTTACAAAAGAAGGTGAAAGACATAAAAAAGTCTCGGAGTAAAAAAAGCCCATCGATATAAGGGAGGAAGACGAAAAGGAATATGAACCTTCGGAAGCGTGCGGGGTCTGCGGAGGCGAATTTTAATACGGGTCTCTCGAGGAATGGTGTGGCGCGTGGATTTGGAAAAAAAGACTCTTAAAAGAACACGAAAACTTTCCGCCTCTAGAAGACTTGAATAAAGAATTGGAGCAAAAGCAGCAGGAATTGAAAGAAGCGCCAAGAAGAGCTGGAAGATGACATTGCAGACATCAAATGGAGGATCGAAAAACACGGAATCATAAAATTCCAGGTAACAGAAACCGCGAAAAAGATCGACGACGAAAAACACGATCTTGTCAAAGTTCGCGACCACTGCCACCTGACGGGAAGATTTCGCGGGGCCGCCCACAAGAAGTGTAATCGCCTCTTGCGCGTCATGAAACACAGAACGCCCATCCCCGTCGTCTTCCACAATCTCAAGAGCTACGATTCGCACATGATTCTTTTGGAAATCGAAAAAACGCGAGGAAAGATAACCTGCATTCCAAGCAACGACGAAAAATTCAACAGCTTCTCCCTCGGTGAATTGAGATTCATCGAAAGTTTACAGTTTCTATCGTGTTTCTTAGCCAAATTGGTGAACAATATCCACGATTTCTTCTATATGGAATCTATATTCGGAAAAGAAAACATGCCGAAATTAACGCGGAAGGGTGTCTATCCCTACGAATACTTCGACACCTTCATTAGGTTTAACAAAACCGCGCTGCCTCCCATAAAAGAGTTTTACAGCAAACTTTCGGACAACCACATCTCGGACGAAGATTATGCACACGCGCAAACAATGTGGCGAAAATATAACTGTCAAAATTTCGGCGATTATCACGACCTGTACCTCAAAACAGACGTGGTTTTACTGGCCGAGGTGCTCGAGCAATTTCGACGCGTTTCCATAGACAATTACGGCTTGGATCCTACCCATTACTACACGGCGCCCGGGCTGGCGTGGGACGCGGCGTTGTTCATTTCCGAGGCGGAATTAAAATTGCTGAGCGATTACGATATGCATCTATTCGAGGCGGCATAACGTCCGTTCCCACCCGACACGCGAAAGCTAACAATCTGCACGTGGACGGATACGACCCGATTAAACCGATGAAATATACATCATGTATTTAGACGCAAATGCTCTCTACAGCGAAATCATGATACATCCACTATCTTACGACGAGTTTGAGTGGGTAGAGGACGTACCGGAGGAAGGAAAGAGATACATCTTGGAAGTCTATTTAGATTATCCGAAAGAATTGCACGACTCGCACAGCAATTATCCTTTGGCCCCCGAACGTTTGCAAGTCGCTAAAAACCGACTGTCCGACTACCAGAGAATATTGATGAAACATAACTAAACCGAAATTGGAACCCAGTGTAAACGATAAGAAAAAGTACGTCATTCACTACGAAACGTTGCGGATGTACGTCGTATTGGGTTTGAAATTAACCAAAGTTCATCGGATTTTACGGTTTAACGAAAAACCGTGGCTGGCGACGTACATCGACAAGAACACCCAATTGAGAAAACTGGATAGAAACGATTCAAACTGATGAACAACGCGGTGTTTTGAAAGACGATGGAAAATGTCAGGGGTCACAGCCGCCTAGAAATAGTACGCGGAGGGGACAAAGATGAAAGGATACGTAAAATCAACGCCTGGCCCCTCTTCGATAGATGGACGCAAATCGACAAGGACACGATATTCGTTTACATCCAGAATACACGCGTCAAACTCGACAAGCCCATTTACGCGGGCATAACCATCTTAGATTTATCGAAGAGGCTAATGTATTCATGGTATTACAAGTACCTCAAAAATAAATACGGCGACAAAGTCAATCTGCTCTACACGGACACCGATAGTCTCTTGCTAGAAGACAAATTTGATTTTTCGAACTATCCGAGCGATTCTTCCCTCTTTCCCGCAGACTTCCAAAAAGACAAGAACAAGGAAGTGGTGGGTAAAATAAAAGACGAGTGTGGGGGAATCCCCATCGCCGAATACGTCGGATTGAAGTCCAAGATGTACCGCGTTTTGAGGAACGAACAAAAAGTCATGAAACGAGCCAAGGGCGTGAAAAAGTGCTTCGTCGAAAAGAAAATCACTTTCGACGATTACAAGAACACTCTCTTTACGGACGAGAACATAGTCAGTGAAATGACTAATTTACGACCGATACGGCAAATAATTTATGGCATCGAGGAAGTCAAAGTGGCAAATGGACAAATGGACGACTGCGCATCGCTGCGGCTCGGTTTCCTCGTTAATCGCTTTTACGACAATTGATGCGCCCATTCTTTATTTCTACCCTTTGATTTCATCTCTTGATCGTAGTGATAGGTGAAGAGTCTTTCGCTCAACGTCCTGTTGAATCTTTCGACGATGGCCTGGTCTCGATGAATCCCGCGTTTTCCTCGTCGGATGACGGTATCGTGAGCGGCCGTCAGTTTGGTGATTCGTTCTAGAGCCTCCGCCACCTCTTTGCTTTACTTACTAGTAAGAGGTTTCGCCTCTTTGTATCTTGTTTCCACGTCCACCACCGTTAACGCGTATTTGTACGTTTTGCCACCCACCCTATCGTCCGGCAAGAACAACAGATCTGCCTGATGCACGTCGTCTTTTTTCACGGGCTCGAATTTTGGACGCACGATTTTTTCAGTGCGGGTAGATAGATTGGCCAAACGTCTTTTCCATTTTTAAGGTAATTTATATTTTTCAAAATAAACAAATCGGAAGCCTTCTTGAACTATCAGATCAATACATCCGCGAAATCTTTGAGCGGCGTCTTGTTTCTGTTCAAAGACATTTCGAAGAAGAATTTCATAATTCGCAAAACACCAAAGTCGAAATCATCATCGAAGGGCAGCCGAATCAACTGCTCTCACAGGGAATGCGCTCCTCTCAGCACTTCGAGAAGATTAAGTTCTTTTTGGTGGGATTGAATCACGAAAAACAGACTGATTCCGTGGCCAATGAACTCATGTTGACGGAAATGAGTCTGGGAAGGTATCTCAGAGGTCGTTACGGCTTGTGGTTAGATTTTCGGGCGACGCCGGAAAAGAAAACAATCTCCAAGGTACTGGTCGCAAACTTCAAAACATCAGCGACGTCATTTCCGTTCGAATAGAGATAACTCTCGAAACCGATAACGACCCTCTGGACGTTTACATTTTCGTCATTAAAGAAGGACAGATTAACATGTCGGACGGCCGTTTCGTCAGCGTCATGTAAAAAAATAATGTTTGGTCATTTAAAAAACTTCTATCAAACAGCCTCATTCTGCCATGATAGTGGCTGTCACCGGCTGCGACAAGACGGAGTTCGTGCTCGATCTGTTGGAAACGGAATATAAGGATTTTTTCGAGCACATCGTCATATTGTGCCCCTCCATCGAGTTTAACCGGATGGACCTATCGAGAGAGTGGATCGGCAAAGACACCAAACATGCAAAAGACAATTCATTCATTTTCATTCCGTCTCTTCTAAAACGGGAAAGAAAAAGTTGCAGGAAATGTACGATTTCTCTATGAAAAGTACAAGGGCACCTCGACATTGTACATCATCGACGATTGTTCGGCTACGAAACAGATGAAGAAAAAGGCAGACGCTTTATCGATGATGGCGTTTTCAGGAAGGTATGCAAACCAATCGGTGTGGATATTAACACAAAGATATAATAACGCGTCAAAAGATTTTCGTACACAGGTCAAGTGGGTTACGCTCTTCTATACCAAAGATAAGTTTAGCTAAAAAGAATGTTTTAACGAAAACGACGTTGTCGAGGATGCGGAATACAGGCGAACAATTAAATACTGTTGTTGCAACACAAACATTCCAAGTTGATTTTGTGCACGGAACAACCAACGGGGTATGAGTTTGTTTACTGAAAATATATAACTTTACACGGTTATATGTTTATTCCTCCTCGTCTTCTTCGCCTGGCTTAATTTCATCCAAACCATCAATCGTCCTAAGTTGTACTCTATTTGACATCGTCATCTTTTTCATCACGAGCACCTCGTCGGCGTAACATATAATTCTTTCGTTACTGTCGCCGATGAAAACACTATCGATTCTCAACGCACAAAAACTCTACAGGGCTGCTTCAGTTAATCCACACCTTTGACCTCGATCCATTTTCTCCCATCGTCTCTTCTAAAATGGATTTTATTTTAAATTTATCCCCCGACTTCTCCGATTGAAGTTTGGGATAAATTGTATGAGAAGAAATAACGCTGTCTTTAAAAAAATTTAAATCTTCAACATCAACTTTCTTTCTCCTACAATTACTTTTCAAGTTAGTCCATTAAAAAAAAAAAAAAAAAAAAAAAAAAAAAAAAAAAAAAAAAAACATTTGAACCTTATTAATCACTTCAATTAACTTTTCCTTCTCCTTTTTATATTTTTCTATGTCATCACAAATAAGATTAATACCGTAACCAACAATTAGATGTGTTATACGTGGTTCTTCTCGCTACTCAGCGCGATAAAAGATTTGGAGTTTGTTTATTAAGTACATTTTTTCCATCTGGGTAAGTATATAATATAGAAAGCCATTGAGATTTATCCTTTTTAGTAATACTTCCCATAAACAATTTAGTTTCGTCAAATTCGCTAATTCGTATCGCTCCCATTTTAATTTATTATTATTTTTCTTATCTTATTTTCATATCACATTAGGGGAATTCCCCTAAATCTAATGATCGGGCATGGTCGGGTGTGGCTGGTCATCTGGTCGAATTGTCAACTGGTCAAACTGGTCATCTTGTCGAATGATCAACAGCGCTGGTCATCTGGTCGACTGGACGTGTGGGGATTCTCTTAAATTTATAGGTTGGGTGTGGTCGGGTTGTGGTTGGGTGTGGCATTTGGAATTTTTGGATTTGTTGGAATTGTTGGATAATGTATGTCATTTGTAATTTCCGGGAAATGTATGTGACTTGTAATTCCACGAAATCTATATATAATTTTTGGATTCCCATGGTTGACCTTGACCACACATCTCGTGGTTGACCTTGAGTACAAATCTGGAACGATTCCATAATTCCCATATTACAACACACATTATTATCTCAACACAAACATTGTAAATTAATTTCATGTACGGAGCAGCCAGCGAAATATAAGTTTATTCAATAAATTATATAGCTATAACATTATATATTTCTGAATTTATTCCTCTTCATCATCATCTGAAGATTCTGTCTCAATTTTATTCAGGTTAATCGTAGGAATTACTGTATTCGTTATCTTGGTCTTCTTTGCCACAACCATCTCATCAACGTAATACTTTCATTAGTGGGGCCAATGTAAACACTATCAATTCTCAATGCACAAACAACTCTACAAGGCTGTTTTAGATAATCCATACCCTCGACTTTAACCCTATCATCTTTATTCCCATCATATTTTCTATATATTTTATATTAAATTTATCTCCCGACTTCTCCTATTGAAGTTTTGAATAAATTACATTAGAAACGACAGTGTTGTCCTTAAAAAAATTAAATTTTCAAGCTCAGTTTTCTTTTTCCTACCTTCATTTTTTAAGTAAGTGCGTCTTTTATTTGTCTCCTCTCTAACAAAATTTTCAACCTTCTTTATCACTTCAATAAACTTTTTCTGCCGCTCTTTATATTTTTCTATGTAATTACAAATAAGACTAATAAACGTATTGTTTCCATTTTAATATATTATTATTTTTCTTAACTAAATTTTAAATATATATACATCGATTTTATAGAATTTAACGATATCACACTTTTCAATTGTGGGCTAAAATGAGCCAGAAAACCTACCACTCAATACACCAGTAGGAGAAATGTACATTTAACCACAAAATGATTCAGTGAGCTAGAAACCCCATATTACAACACACAGTCTGTTGATCAAAAGTAAAGCAACAGCTCAACTCCTCATTTATGGTAGTAAACACTACCAAATTTAATATTCCTTGTGTTAGATTTAGGCATGAACACGTCACAGGGTTTTCCAGAATGAAAATGTTAAATAGTAAAACAAACTATTATTATGTGCATGGTGTCGTCTTTATATATATATATAAAAATATAAAATATAAACAGATCTTGACTGATATTGCATATATACTTACTTTATTTTGTAGATTAACACCAACGCCGCTTTTCAACAATTCTTTACAAATGTTTTCGACACTTCCTGCCCATGATATGTTTCTCTCGAGATAATACATAAACAGTAAATGAAGTACTGTATTTCCATCCTGAAACAGTTCCACAACAATTCATATTCACAATCATTTCTAACTTCTATGAAGTAAAAACCTATGCAACTGAAATCTGAGAGTGTATTTCTACTTTGCTAGCTGATATTTTATCCATTTTTCGCTTATTTACTCTTGAAATTATGAAGTGAGCCGGCCTTGATCAGTCGGTAGCGCGCTAGGCTCTTGATTGGGAGGCCGTGTGTTCGATATCGGCGGGTTCGTTTTCTATCTTTCGAACGAGACAGTAAAAACCGGGGGCAAAAACTCATTTTAACATATATTCATTATGTCTTCTGTATTTAAATTAAAATATATATAAACATATCGTGACTGATTTTAAATATATACTTACTTTATTTTGTAAATTAACATCAACGCCTTTTGTTAGCAGTTCTTTACACATGTTTTCGACACTTTCTGGCCATGACCTCTTTCCTATGAAATCACCTGGTGTCTCATGTGGACAATACATGAACAGCAAATGAAGTGGTGTATTTTCATCCTGAAATGGTTTAGTTACACTGTTAGTGTTATGCGATCCCTTGGGTTATACGTTGGGCTGGTGTATAAAGATTAAAATAACTATCTCTCTAATGGTTATCATAAAAAGCATTTGAAGCTTTCCTGCCAACAATTGAACATTGTAGTATGTGAATATCTGCTTATGAATGGAAATATATCGAACTGTAATACGTACGTGGCACAAAGCTTATACTTTTCAACCCCACAGACCATAATAGACTGTCTTAAACAATGGGACAGATGATACAATTTAGATAATAATAGGTAAAAGGATTAGTAAAATAGTTTTATATTTTTAGCATATTGTTGCCATCTAATATTTCTAGTATTGTGTCATTTTTGGGTACGCTTGTGTTTTGAAATGCTTAGAAAACTTTTAAAAAACATCAAAATCTTCCAAAAAAAAGTCCAAGATTTAAAATTTCCGCGTCGCTACCTGCGTGGGAGGGGAATTGCGAATCCCCAAAATTCCGAGGACTAAAACTTGGCTCGCCGTGCATTTCTTGGAAAGCCAAGATTAGATAGGTAAAATTTGAGATCTGAAAGACTCTTCAGACTGGGATAAACTTTTCTGAGTGCAATTTCTACTTTGCCTGCTGATATTTAATCTACTTTTAACTCTTGTCCTCTTCAAATCATGAATTGAGCCGAATCAGTCGGTAGCGCAATTGATTTTTGTCATTGAGGTTGTGAATTCAAATCAGGTTGGTTTCCTGTCTTTCGGATGAGACAGTAAAAACCCGAGGTCCAATGTCACAGCAGGTGTCGACACGTTAAAACAAATTACTACTCAGTGGCCGTAAGTGAAGAGTGAAACTTTCTTGAGAGGAACTTTAACCAGCAATAAACAAACAAAACAAACACTGAAGAAGTAGTTCCAGTTGAGACCCTGGGAATACTGTGCCTTTTGATCCTGTCTTGATTTTTTGTATTTCCCATTACTTCCCATGAACCTTCCGTACATGGTATTGTCTGTTGATCGAAAGTGAATCTCCAGCTCAATCCCTCATTTATAGTAGCATACACTACCAAATTTAATATTCCTTTTGTTAGATGTAGGCATGGAACACGTCACAGGGTTTTCCAGAATGAAAATGTTTAATAGTAAAACAAACTATTATCATGTGCATGGTGTCGTCTTTATACATACATATATATATATATATATATATATATATATATATATATATATATATATATATATATAAAATATAAACAGATCTTGACTGACATTGCATATATACTTACTTTATTTTGTAGATTAACACCAACGCCGCTTTTCAACAATTCTTTACAAATGTTTTCGACACTTCCTGCCCATAATCTGTTTCTCTCGAGATAATACATGAACAGTAAATGAAGTACTGTATTTCCATCCTGAAACAGTTCCACAACAATTCACATTCACAATCACTTCCAACGTCTATGAAATAAAAGCCTATGCTACTGAAATCTTAGAGTGTATTTCTACTTTGCTAGCTGATATTAAATCCATTTTTTCGGATATTTTTTCTTGAAATTATGAAGTGAGCCGGCCTGGATCAGTCGGTAGCGCGCTAGGCTCCTGATCGGGAGGTCGAGTGTTCGAGACCGGCGGGTTCGTTATCTATCTTTCGAATGAGACAGTAAAAAAATCGAAGCAAAAAAAAAAAAAAAAAAACTAAAAAAAAAAACATTTTTACGTATGTTCATTTTAGCTTCTGTATTTAAAATGAAATATATATATATATATATATATATATATGTATATATATACATATCTTGACTAATTTTAAATATATACGTACTTTATTTTGTAAATTGACATCAACGCCTTTTGTCAGCAATTCTTTACACATGTTTTGGATACTTTCTGGCCATAACCAATTAAAATCCAGTTTATTGTTACCAGGAAGTTTCATGAACAGCAAATGAAGTGGTGTATTTTCATCCTGAAATAGTTTAGTTACATTGTTAGTGTTATGCGATCCCTTGGGTTATACATTGGGCTGGTGTATAAAGATTAAAATAACTATCTCTCTAATGGTTATCATAAAAAGAATTTGAAGCTTTCCTGCCAACAATTGAACATTGTAGTATTTGAATATCTGCTTATGAATGGAAATATATCGAACTGTAATACATTCGTGGCACAAAGCTTATAGTAATAGGTAAAAGGGTTAGTAAAATAGTTTTATATTTTTAACATATTGTTGTTATCTATTATTTCTAGTATTGTGTCATTTTTGGGTACGCTTGTGTTTTGAAATGTTTAGACAATTTAAAAAAAATCAAAATTTAAAAAAAAAAGTCCAAGAATTAAAATTTCTGCGTCGCTACCTGCGTGGGAAGGCAATTGAGAATCCAAAAGAGTCCGAGGACTCGTTGGAATATGCATTACCTGGAAGGCCAAGATTAGATAGGTAAAATTTGAGATCTAAACTTTTCTGAGTGCAATTTCTACTTTGCCTGTTGATATTTAATCTACTTTTAACTCTTGTCCTCTTCAAATCATGAAGTGAGCCGAATCAGTCGGTAGCGCAATTGATTTTTGTCGTGAGGTTGTGAATTCAAATCAGGTTGGTTTCCTGTCTCTTGGATGAGACAGTAAAAACCCGAGGTCCAATGTCACAGCAGGTGTCGACACGTCAAAACAACTTACTACTCAGTGGCCGTAAGTGAAGAGTGAAACTTTCTTGAGAGGAACTTTAACCAGCAATAAACAAACAAAACAAACACTGAAGAAGTAGTTCCGGTTGAGACCCTGGGAATACTGTGCCTTTTGGTCCTGTCTTGATTTTTTGTATTTCCCATTACTTCCCATGAACCTTCCGTACATGGTATTGTCTGTTGATCAAAAGTGAATCTCCAGCTCAATCCCTCATTTATAGTAGCATACACTACCAAATTTAATATTCCTTTTGTTAGATGTAGGCATGGAACACGTCACAGGGTTTTACAGAATGAAAATGTTAAATAGTAAAACAAACTATTATTATGTGCATGGTGTCGTCTTTATATATATATATATATATATATATATATATATATATATATATATATATATATATATATAATATATATGAATATATACATATAAAATATAAAATATAAACAGATCTTGACTGATGTTGCATATATACTTACTTTATTTTGTAAATTAACACCAACGCCGTTTTTTCAACAATTCTTTACAAATGTTTTCGACACTTCCTGGCCATGGTCTGTTTCTCTCGAGATAATACATGAACAGTAAATGAAGTACTGTATTTCCATCTTGAATTCATATTCACAAACCTATGCTACTGAAATCTGAGAGTTTCTTTCTACTTTGCTAGCTGATATTTAATCCATTCTTTCGATTTTTTTTTTCTTGGAATTATGTGAGCCGGCCTGGATCAGTCGTTAGCGCGCTAGGATCTTAATCGAGAGGTCGTGTGTTCGAAACCGGCGGTGTCGTTTTCTATCTTTCGAATGAGACAGTGAAAACCGAGGCAAAAAATATTTGAACGTATGTTCATTATATCTTCTGTATTTAAAGTGAAACATATATAAACATATCTTGATTGATTTTAAATATATACTTACCTTATTTTGTGAATTGACATCAACGCCTTTTGTCAGCAATTCATTACACATGTTTTCGACACGTTTTGGCCATGACCAATAAAAACATGGTTTATGTATAAGCGGAAGTTTCATGAACAGCAAATGAAGTGGTGTATTTCTATCCTGAAATAGTTTAGAAAAGATCATATGAATGATAATTGATAATAATTTCAAAACTTGTAGTTTTCCAGATATTATTTCCCATCATTTGTGTATACCTAGTTTAATGACTAATAAGGAATTTTTTTTACCAAAATTCAGATGTAATCTATCATTGTTACGATCGTTTCCAATTCAATTGATAAATGATAAACATTATGATTCAGTATGGAATAAAAACATATGTAACGGAGTTCTGCTTTGTATTTCAGGAAAAATTACTTCCCTGAATCCATCGTATGTATATCCTTCAACACAAACACTCAGTACTAAAGTATAGCAAAAACGATGTCTTGAATTTTACCGTGCTCTAGCACTCCAGCACAAACCGTTCAATTTCCAAAGCATTACCGTTCTTTTAATTGGTGATAGAATTTCAGTTTAGTTATGAAATCTGTCGGAGATTATGCCTCACGATGAGCCAAACATGAAGACGTGGAACCAGATATTTTCTCTGAATGTCTGAAAGGTATATGGTGGGTAAAAAAATAGTTGATAAAATCTCGTATTCGAAAATTTAAAGGAGCTATGAAAATACGTAATCCCTCTATATTTAGTGATCCAGAGGTGGTAACCGAGCTAGATAGATTACATGAACAATATGTATTGGTCCCAGCAGACAAAGCCGCAAATAATATAGTTTCTATTTGTAAGGCACTTTACTGTCAATCCCTATTAGAAGAACTAGGGTTTAGTAATCTTATATACATATGTTACCCACAATCAAAGGACGGGTTCCTTTAAAATCACGTGTCCGTATTACGTTCTTTTGGTGTATCTACAACCGATACTGATTTTGAGCTACCGTATTTACACTGGATACCTAAACTTCACAAAACCCCATATAAGCAGAGGTACATAGCAGGATCCAGCAAATGTTCCATCTTTACTCCTTACCAAGATACTAACAGCCGTTAAGGAGAAAGAGTTTCTTTCTACTTTGCTAGCTGATATTTAATCCATTCTTTCGCTTATTTTCTCTTGGAAGTATGAAGTGAGCCGGCCTGGATCAGTCGTCAGCGCGCTAGGCTCTTGATCGGGAGGTCGTGCGTTCGAAACTGGCGGTGTCGTTTTCTATCTTTCGAATGAGACAGTAAAAACCGAGGCAAAAAATTTTTGAACGTACGTTCAATATATCTTCTGCATTTAAAGTGAAATATATATAAACATATCTTGATTGATTTTAAATATATACTTACTTTATTTTGTAAATTGACATCAACGCCTTTTGTCAGCAATTCATTACACCTGTTTTCGACACGTTTTGGCCATGACCAAAAAAAACTTCGTTTATGTATAAAAGAAAGATTCATGGACAGCAAATGAAGTGGTGTATTTCTATCCTGAAATAGTTTAGAAAAGATCATATAAATAATAATTTATAATAATTTTAAAACTTGTAGTTTTTTAGATATTATTTCCCATCATTTGTATATACCTAGTTTAATGACTAATAAGGAATTTCTTTTTACCAAAATTCAGATGTAATCTATCATTGTTACAATCGTTTCCAATTCAATTGATAAATGATAAACATTATGATTCAGTATGGAATAAAAACATATGTAACGGAGTTCTGCTTTGTATTTCAGGAAAAATTACTTCCCTGAATCCATCGTATGTATTTCCTTCAACACAAACACTCAGTACTAAAGTATAGCAAAAACGATGTCTTGAATTTTACCGTGCTCTAGCACTCCAGCACAAACCGTTCAATTTCCAAAGCATTACCGTTCTTTTAATTGGTGATAGAATTTCGGTTTAGTTATGAAATCTGTCGGAGATTATGCCTCACGATGAGCCAAACATGAAGACGTGGAACCAGATATTTTCTCTGAATGTCTGAAAGGTATATGATGGGTAAAAAATGGTTGATAAAATCTCGTATTCGAACATTTAAAGGAGCTATGAAAATACGTAATCCCTCTATATTTAGTGATCCAGAGGTGGTAACCGAGCTAGATAGATTACATGAACAATATGTACTGGTCCCAGCAGACAAAGCCGCAAATAATATAGTTTCTATTTGTAAGGCACTTTACTGTCAATCCCTATTAGAAGAACTAGGGTTTAGTAATCTTATATACATATGTTATCCACAATCAAAGGACGAGATCCTTTAAAATCACGTGTCCGTATTACGTTCTGTTGGTGTATCTACAACCGATACTGATTTTGAGCTACCGTATTTATACTGGATATCTTAACTTCACAAAACCCCATATAAGCAGAGGTACAGCAAATGTTCCATCTTTACTCCTTACCAAGATACTAACAGCCGTTAAGGAGAAACCTCAGCGATATTGTACAGTTGCTTATTCCAGAGGCGGTGTAAATCAGATGTACATACGACATATCTACTCTTTACATAACAATTTAGACTAGTTAGGTTTCTAGACAACTTTTTCTTCAGTAAAAGAGGTAACCAGAAATTTAAATATATAATGATTGGTTATCATGATACTTATTTTGTCAAAAATCACTCTTATTTCACACATAAATAGATTAAAGTTGATATGAAAAGATGCTGGGATGTAATGTTCGGATATGTGGTCTTTCAGCACACTGTCGACAATCCTATGCAAACTGTGCCCCTTTACTGGTTGATCTGCCCCTTTATTCATACGAAGCAGACCATTCAGCAACTGCTGAATCAAACAGAAAAAAGTCAGCGGTGTTCTTTAATTTGACATTTAGATATATAGACGATGTTCTGTCGATGAATAATAATGATTTTCATACATATGTCAATGCGGTATATCTCAGCAAACTAGAAGTAACAGAATCAAGCACACAGGCATCATACTTACTATAGACACAGATGGAAAATGAATAATGAAGCTGTACGACGAACGCTTTCCAATCGTAAATCTTCCACATCAAAGGAGTAATAAACCACACTCACCTGCATAATGAGTTTCACAAAAATCTGATATGACAGAGCCTATCCAACATATTAGCATTTCATATACAGAGGTAAACAACTCACTATAATATCCTTGACACAGTGATATCGAAAATCGCGCTTGATGCCAACGTTCCGCACAAATTACAGTTTGTGTAATAGTCTTGTAAGCGAGAACTCTATTTCAATCAGTGACATTTATCCGTTCCATGGCTGTCGTCCTGACTTCTGTACCAATTTTGACGAGTATTCATTTCTTACGTATTTCTTTTTAATTTTACTGGACTCACGGCTGAAAAAGGGATGCTTACTCCTTCATGGTACCTGATCCCTCCTTTTGATTTCAAGAGGTACGTATTTGTCCATTTTTACCAGATTTGTACCTATATCCTGGAGATCATAATGAATTATTCTGTGGTGTCTGAGGTTATATATTTGAAATTGACTAGTTTGAATGTCTATCTAATAAAATTGTATCGATCAAGTAAAAGATCTAGTGAATGTTCACATTCACTTCCTATGAGCTAGACTTATCACTACAGTTTAACACAACACATACAAAACTGCATACATTCAGTTAAGGTTTATTTTCGTGTCAGTTGGGTGGCCCTTAAAAGGGTCCTTTGTTTTTTGGGGTTAAAAACCCTGTGCCTTAAAGGCACCGGAAGCTGACCATCTTAGACCTCTAAGTATACTCTAAACACATTATACCCAGATGTAATACACAAAACCAGATCAATTTTTTATTAAGTATAATGCCCCGCTAAAACGCTTTTAGATAATCGACAGAGGATTAGACCACCCCCCCCCCCCCGTGACTATGTACAATACATAAGAACTTTGAACACTAAATAACCCGAATACACTTATTAACTTTATAACACTTATTAATTTTTTGAAACGATTATCACGTTGAAACAGTCTTGAAACACGCAAAAATACTTTTGGCACTGTGTTAGCTTTTGTCCTAGGTCTGTCGATTCGGATTCCTTGGCACTGTAGCAGTAAACGTATAAACAAGATGATTACCAAAAAATCAAATGCGGTTTTCACTTTCGCTTTCTTGGTGGGATTTCCTCCCTTCTTGAGCATCAAGTTGAGTTTACGTTTTACCTGCTGAGGTCTGGTGGGGACAGTTTTAAGCCCAATGACCTGACTGATGACATTTATAACATTAGTCAGATTGACGAAATCGATTTTCTACTTTGTTCTCAGGTTCTACTCTTGCTGATGTTGTTGCTGCCCGTTATTCTAGGACATTTAGAAGATCTATGTCCAATTTCACCACAAATGAAACAATAATGAGTCTTTGGGAAAAGCTTATATTCGTAACCAATATACGATGTTTTGACTTGTGGGTGTAGTTTATCATTCAATTATTTCAGACTAGCTGTAATGGTCGTGAGTTTTTTCCTCATTGTCTGTAATGTGGATAGGATGGCATAATGTAACATTTCATTGGCAGCATCAGTTTCTAGTTTTTCATCCAGCTGGTCTAAAGTTTTGAGAACTTCATCAACATCATCAGCCCCTTCTATGTACGGTGTACAATTAAGTGAATGATTAGGGTGCGTCTGATACAATCCTGGATATCTCATGTTGATGACTGATTCAAATGATGTTCGGTAACTACACTTCACTTTTCTTTATACCAGTTCTTCTTATTCTATATTTAAACTCGATCACGTCAGGCACAAGAAGGGAGGCTCCTCCACACAAGGTGTTTTGTTTTTATAATCACAGGTGACTGAAAGCACAATTTCTAGATCATCGTCGATGTTCTATATAAGCATTATCGGACCATTCCCAATCTTTTAAACAGGCTCCACAGCAAAACACTGAACTTGGTCACTGTTTCCTCATAACACAAATCTGTCTGGCTAATTTTTTTTGTCTGTTTAGCTCCCAGTAGATATTTCGGCCGATAATCTTTAAACGTCAGGTACCTGGATTCATACGTACAAAAATTAGGTAAGGCAAAAGGTATTCTTAGTTCCTGATGAATCGATAACCCTCTGACGGTAGCAGATCTTAGCTCAAGACTGGTCATACCGTGCCTCTTTTCTGTAGGAAGACTCCTTACCAGCTCTATCAGGTTGGCTCTCGGTATTATATCCACTCATACCCGATGAGTTCATGGTATACTATCCACTCCTACTCGATGGGTTCGTTGTACACAATTATGTGTCGGTCTGACTAGCATCCGTCGTCGATTGAAACAAAGTATCCATACTTGATGTTCTTTCCATCGTGTCTTAGAGTGAATTGTCCCTGATGTGGATTCCCATCCTTTTTATAAGGATAATAAAGTCTTTTTTTCGATTACATAAAAATCATTCATACTTTTTACGTTTTTGTTCCAAACACAAATTGTGTCATCGGTACACTATGACAAAACGGATCCCATGCTAGTTGTTGTTCTTTATGCACATGATAAATCATACTTGCTTGGTTACCATTATTATCGTTTAATTGTAAATGAAAAGTGTCACCGTACATGGAAGACTGGCAACAATTGCTTAACGATTTTCGAATAAACATTAAAATATCATGAGGTATTTCTTCCTGTTCTACTTTTCGTGGTCGTCGCCTCTTTCTTTTCATCCTTCCCTCTGCCCTTCTTCTTCTCGTTTTCTTTTGTTCTCTCTATCGATACTTTTCATTGACGACCATCATTTCTTTTCATTCTGTGTCCCTGTTCTTCATGTTCTCCTTCATCTCTCCGTCCTTCTTTCTTCTCCTGTCCTGTCTTTTCCTGACTCTGTCCTTTTCCCCATCCTTTCTCTCTGCTTCACTTCTCTCTGTTTCTCTTCTTCTTCTTCTCGCTATTTCTTCCCTTTTTGTCCCTTTAGCCTTTTCATTTTTTTTTTCTTTTCTCACGTCTTTTTTCATTTCATTTTCTTTTTTCGTAGGTTTCATATTGATAAAAGTTCAATACTTGATGTTGACACGATGACTCTCGGTCATTAACTGATCAAAGTCCTGTGATACACTTCATTTTAATGATTATGAAAATAGAAAATTAACTTTACGACCATGTCATCTCCTAATTGTATTTCATTGGTATCAAAATACGTTTTTATTTAAACCAACATTATTGCAATGAAAACGTTACCAATGTTGATAAACCCACAATTTGATTTTCGGCAATGTTATTGTAGACACAGAAACTACTCATACCAATATTTAAATCGAGTGGATACCGTGGCATATGTGTGACGTCGATCCATTTAGTCATTTCCTCATTCATGTCAATGGCACCAAAGTCGAGTTTATAACCTAGTAGACTCGGAAAATGCATTTAAAAGGATGGATAGGCCTTTAAACTCAATCACAAATCGAGCTGAGTAATATCCGAATTGAGTAGTATTTTTATGTTCTTCTACATCAATGACATAATGAAAGGCTCTAGGAAACCCGACTCTCATCTCTTCTATTATAGCAGCAAGAGACGCATAAAACCCCGAACGAAATTCAAGTCTCCAAATATTTTCTAAAAACGCGATCCACGACTTAGTATCTGTTTTAGAGATGACATAGTCAAATTGGGGATCATCTACTGAGACGGGTTTCTTGATAAATTCTATAGTAAAACGTTTATGTTGACGATATTTCATTTCCGTTATCTTGGGATACGTAGAGGGGTCCCGATGATCTTTAGGTGCCACGACGGATTCCAAAGGAACGTGAACGGGAACCAGGACATTTATGTAATTGTCTTGTGATCTAAGTTGTAAAAGATCAAATCTCTCAAAGCTACTTAACACTCACTATCCAACATACTTAAAGTTTGAGGTGAATGTGTTTTGAATTCTGTTAAGGTATTATCACGAAAGAATTTTTAAACTAGCATCGCTGGGTAAAGTCATGTAAAAACTACCATGACCTTTAGAATCAAGAGTCGCCATGATAAGTGTACTTGAGATCAAACTGTATAAATGAACCCTACCCTTCACTGTCTTCTGTTTTATATCAACAACAACAACAAAGCCAAGGTAAAGTTTCATAGTTTTAAAACAAAAACAAAAAATCAAACTGTATTCAAAAAATTTCCAAACAACTTTTCAAAGAATTTCCAAACAACTTTTCAAACAACTTTTCAAACAACTTATTCAATAACCATAAGGTAAAATGTATTAAGGTTTTCAATGCGATGTTTTTTATCATACACGACACGCCTAGTCATCGCCTGTGTTTTGATTTTATGCTTTTTCGCTCGCATGATTTTATGAGGTTACGATCCAGGGACTTTTTTTGTTGACCACGTAACAAACGTAGAAGTTGAACGACTATCAAAGTGATTCCTTTGAATTTACAAGCCGTTTTGACCTGAGTAGTCTTGTACGCATAAATTTTTGGACTTCCCGAGGCAAAAGATAAGACAGAATCGCCATCTAGTTCGTCTGTCCATCCTCCTAAATTGTTCACTATAGTGGGATTCCACTGCTGTGGATCGTGTTGATAAATGCTACTCTCTGCATCAAAATATAACACACGTTACTAAATCATTCGGTTCATCAAAGTCATCCTTCGGTTTCGAATTCACCAGCAACATGTTTAGCTCACCACAGCCTTCATCATTTGGAATCGGTTCTAAATGTAATATATCATGAGTGTCATCTTGACAACGTAACTCTCCACATAATGTGTCTGAGGTAAATAAGTTCGTTGGGCAACTTTAACCCACAAACAGTTCAGAAACAGTTTAGCAATGGTACGTAAGATAGGATTCGTCTTCTCGTATGATCAGTTGTTCTCTTGTTTCGATCTCTTTGAGGTACTGACGACGATCTTCTACTATTTGGCAGGAAACAGGAAAACCACTGGTAAGTTGTTTGATCTGGAGAAACTGATTAATACAGCTACGAAATAAAGTATTCGACTGATCAGGGAAATGTCATACTTCAAAGGTAAGATCTGTTACATAACATTTCACCATGGATTTATTCAATTTGAACGTCGTACATGTTCCTAACAAACTTCGCACTTGATTCGTATGAGATCATCGATAACTGATATCAAACTCCTGTTTGATTCCTTGTTGAGCACAAGTGCGACATAAAGGAAAAAGTATTTTTCCTCCTGCAAACCGATAAGGTAACACGGCAAGAAACAGCTGACGAGGAGGAATAACTCGACATTAGACTTTTAAAATCATGAGTAATCACGTCTGGGTGTCCGATTTAAAAAGTCTCATGTTTAAAGATAAACGGGTATAAAACACACATCCACGTAACGTCTCTTTCTCCACAAAGCAAATTAGTAGCATTCGTTCGACCCCCAAATAAAGTATTGTTTTGGGAACTAACCGGTCGGGGTAATCCTCATACGTTTTATCAATGAAATATTGAAACTCTGGATCCGTCTTGTAACTTTGACGATAGTCATGTTCCCACAACGTTTCTACTTAATAGTGTCGACCCAAATACTGATCTCTTTCTAAGGTCTTTTGATACACTTCTTCATACGTCAAAGAGGATTGAAACAGCTGTTTCTCTTGCTTTAAGTTAGGACAGCAAAAGGGACACCCGTACCAAAAAAACAGCCAGAAACGATGGTCCTCCATGGTTTTACACTGCTCACACCAATCATCCGATATACACAGGGGACATACACGATGCGCAATATATAGATTAGGTTTCTGTTCTCCGGTATCATGGGATCACTCAAAATCATAGACATGTAATAAGGGGGCGAAGATGAAGGAATATATTGTATAAAACAACAATGATCTAGATCCAACATCTGTTTACAATGATGACATTTATTCTTCTTTTCTTGACAACAGTGTTGTGAGAATTGTTTCTTACTCAACCATAATTGACAAGTGGGATATCGAGTCATTAGCTGACATGGAGTCCTGGTCGTATTACCACTATAAGGTTTCAAATAATCCTCATAACACTGATTCGATATGAATATCCCCTGACAATGTGTACATTCTATAGGTTTTATGGGGCTGTTGGGAACACAGGGGCACGTTGAAAAACATTAAAGGCAACACTGAAGGCATCGGTGATCTTCTACCTGATTATAACTCACAAAGGTCACAATAGTAATTACATTCCAAGAATCCAAACAGAGATACTATACAATCGTAATGGCGATCATTGTATAAGACGTGAATGAGGGCCCAGGATCCTACACCGCTATACAGTACATTTAATGTCAATCGTTTTGCGTTGGTATTCAGTTCGTAGATAAATATAGAAAAAAAAATAAGGAAAACTAAATAAATCAATAAATAAATAAGTGAATGAGTTTGTAAATAAATCAATAAATAAATAAATTGAAACAAAGAATGAAAACAATGATAAAATGAATGAATAAATGCATAAATAAATAATTAAATAAAAACAATAAACAGTAAATAAATGAATTAATAAATGAATAAATAAATAAATAAATAAATAAATAAATAAATAAATAAATAGATAAATAAATAAATAAATAAATAAATAAATAAATAAAGATATAATATGATATATTTCTTAATACGCTACTTGCAATACATTCCCATGGATTGGTTTGAGTGATTTGTAATTTATACACTTTTTGGTCACCAGGTTACTAGAATCAATATAGTAACATACTTAATATAACTTGATAATGATCATATACCCATGTTTAACCTATAAATATATATATATATATATATATATATATATATATATATATATATATATATATATATATATATATATATATATATATATATATATATATAAAAATTTATGCTACGTGATAAGTGGTGACAGACTTAACATCTTGTAGTCGCCTAGACAAATTATAAATAAGTATGTATAAATTTCCAAGGTCATGAGTCAAAAATCAATGTCACAGAGAAAAAAAGTGATATTTTATGTTCCGGGATAACTGATAACAGGTCTAATACAGGAGTATAAATCATCTGTTAATTTATCTCCTAGGCTTTCTCTAGAAGTGTATGCTTTTGAATGGTCGTAGGGTCAAATGTCAAGGTCACAGTGGTCAAAATGTGAAGTTTTATGTAATACGATACCTGGTGACCTTCCGCAGGAAGATGAAACTTATGTCAGTTAGTCTCCGTCAATTTCACTAGACCTGTATATTTTTGCAAGGTCATTGGGTCAAAGGTCAAGATCACAGTTATCAAAATGTGAAATCATATGATATGCTATAACTGGTAACTTAACACAGGAACATGAATTTTTTGTCAGTTAGTCTCTATGACTTTGTCTAGAAGTGTATACTTCTCCAATGTCACTTTGGTAAAAAGTCAAGGTCACATTCGTTAAAACGTAAAATCATATGTAATGAGATAACTGGTGATAGACTTAACAGAGGAGGGACAAGGAACTTATGTCAGTTAATCTTCCTGGCTTGTGTGAATCATAGATCAAGGACAAAAGACTAATCACATACACTTATCTTCGACATGACTGTCTTTAAATGGACGGTGGAAAGCCCGTGTCTTTGTCTTGACAACGTCTAGTTATTATTATTATTATTTTTCTTCCCAGGATCTACGTCCATTGAGTCCTTAAAAACGAGAATACTTACAGACTTCAAACTTACACAGATGATAGATAAACAACAAATAATGTGCATGAAAGATAATCAAAGTCATTTGCTCTAAGATCAAGGTCACAGACACCAAAACGTAAAATTTTATGCGACGCAGTAACTGGTGACAGACTTACCAAAGGAAAATAAAACGTGTGTCAATAAGTCAAAATAATATTCTCCATTACTGAATACTTTTCTGACACCATTGTGTCAAGGGTTGAGATCACAGAGACCAAACCATGTATTTTATATACCGCGATAACTTGTGACATACTTAACACATGAATATAAAACGTCTGTCAGTTTCTCCCGTAGACAATCTCGAGACATGTATACTTTTTCAATGTCATAGAGTCAAACGTCAAGGTCAAAAAGACCAAAACGTAAAATATCATATACCGCAATAACTGGTGACATATTTAACAAGGGAAAATATAAGCTTTTGTCAGTTTGCCTCGTAGACCTTCTGTAAAAATGTATACTTTTTAAGGTGAAAGGTCAAGTATTAAAGATCAAAACGTGAAAATGTATGTTCCGCAATATCTGGTGAGAGACTTTACAGAATAACATACAACTTCCGTCATTTAGTCTCCTGCACTGTCTGTAGAATAGTTCTCTTTTTCAAAGTCATAGGGTCAAAGGTCAAGGTCACAAATAAAAAAGTTAAGTTTTATGTTCTGCGATAACTGGTGACAGATTTTACACAGGAACATGAAGCTTCTCTCAGTTAGTCTCCTACAATATCTTCAGATCTGTATACTTTTTCGACGTCAAAGGTGTCAAAGGTCAAGCATACAGTGAAAAAAACGTGATATCTTACGTTTTGCCATTAATGATGACAGACATAACACAGAAATATGAAAAGTTTGTCAGTTAGTCCCCTAGACTTTCTATGGAACTTTATATTTTTCAAAGTCATGGGGGTTAATGTCAATGTTAAATAAACAAAAACGTAAAATATTATGTTCCGCGATTACTGGTGACAGACTTATCTCAGGAACATATATATTCTCTCATTTAGTCTCCTAGACTTCATCTAGAACTGTATACATTTTCAAGGCTACTGGGGTCAAAGGTCAAGGTCACAATAAAAAAGTGAAATTGTATGTTCCGCGATAATTGGTGAGAGACTTAACACAGGAGCATAAAACTTATGTCAGTCAGTCTTCATTGATTTATGTGAAATGTTGATCAAGGACAAAAGACTAATCACATATACATATCTTCGACATGACTGTCTTTATATGGACAGTAGAAAGTCCGTGTCTTTGTCTTAACAAAGTCTAGTTATTATATCTATTCTTATTCTTCCCAGGATCTGCGTCTTCATAGTACTTCTTTGGACTTAACTATGGAATCACGGCGGGTGTGACTAGTCCACAAGGGATGCTTACTATTCCATGGCACCTGATTTTATCTCTTGGTTTCAAAAGGTCCATGTTTGTCCATTTTTACCGGAGTTGTATCTATGTCCTGGGCATTCTATTAATTTATACTTTGGTATCTGAATTTATATATATATATATATATATATATATATATATATATATATATATATATATATATATATATATATATATATATATATATATATATATATATATATATATATATATATACTTAATCTTCGAGATGACTATCTTTAAATGGACAATGGTCGCTGATCAAAAAGTTAAGTTTTATGTTTTGTGATAACTGGTGACAGAGGAACATGAAGCCTCTGTCAGTTAGTTTCCTACAATTTCTTCAGAAATGTATACTTTTTCAAGGTCATGGGGTCAAATGTCAAGATTACAAGATAAAAAATTAAATTGTATGTCCCGCGATAACTGGTGACAGATTTTACACAGGAGAATAAAAATGATGTCAATTAGTCTTCTGACTTGAGTGAAAGATAGATCAAGGACAAAAAAATTGATCACATATTCTTATATTCGACATGACTTTCTTTACATGGACACTGGAAAGCCCGTGTCTTTGTCTTGTCAAAGTCTAATCATTATTGCTTTTATCATTTTACAAACTTACACCGATGATAGATAGCAAATTTAAAATGTGCATGGAACTTAGTCAAGGGCATTTGGTCAAAGGTCAACGTTACAGAGACGGACAAGTAAAATTTTATGCAACACAATAACTGGTAACAGACTTAACAAAGGAATGTTAAATTTGTGTCAAAAAGTCAACATACTATTCTGTATTCTATATACAGAACTGTATACTTTTCCGATGTCATTGGGTCAAAGGTCGAGGTCACATAGACCAAACCGTGACATTTGATGCACCGCGATAATTTGTAACATAATTAACAGAGGAACATAAACTTTTTGCCAGTTTGTATCGTTGTCTTTGTCTAGAACTGTATGTTTTAATGGTCATGGAATCTAAGGTCAAGGTCACAAAAAATAAAACTTGAAATTTTATATACCGCGATAACTTGCGACATACTGAACACAGAATTAAAAATCTTCTGCCAGATGTCCTTATCTGTATCTAAAACTGTATATTCTTCAAGGTCACAGAGTCAAAGGTCAAGGTCAAAGAGACTAAAACGGGAAAAATTATGTTCCGCAATATCTAGTGACATACTTTACAGAGGAAAATAAAACTTCTGTCAGTTAGTCTCCTATGCTTTCTCTAGAACAGTTTATTTTTTTTTAAGTCATAGGGTCAAAGATCAAGTTCACAGATAAAAAAGTTAAGTTGTACGTTCTGCGATAACTAGTGACAGACTTAAAGCAGGAACATGAAAAGTCTGTCAGTTAGTTTTCTAGACGTTATCTAGAACTGTAATCTTTTCAGGGTTACGGAGGTCAAATGTCAAGGTTACATAGACAAAAATCTGAAATTTTAAGTTCCGCGATAACCGGTGACAGACATAACACTGGAGCATAAATCTTATTTTAATTAGTCTCATATGCTTTCTCTAGAAGTGCGTACCTTTGAAAAGTCGTAGGATCGAAGGTCAAAGTCACATTGGCCAAATTTAAAGTTTTATTTAATGCCATAACTGGTGACTGATGTAACACAGGGACATGAAACTTATATCAGTTAGTTTCCAATTTCTCTACACCTGTATACTTTTCAAGGCCATTGGATTAAAGGTCAAGGTCACATTTACTAAATGTGAAATCTTGGGTGATGCGATAACTGGTGAAGGTCTTTTAAAATACAGGAACATGAATTTTTGTCAGGTAGTCTCTTTGACTTTCTCTAGCAGTGTATATTTTTTCAAGGTCTTTGGCAAAAGGTCAGCGTGACATGAAAATGTTTAAAACTATATGTACTGGGATAGCTGGTGACAAACTTAAATGAGGAACATAAAACTTATGTCAGTTATGTCTTCCTCTTTTGTGAAACAGATCAAGGACAACAGACTACTCACATATATTTATCTTCGACATGACGTTACATGGAGGGTGGAAAGCCCATGTCTTTGTCTTGACAAAGCGTTATTATTATTATTATTATTATTATTATTATTATTAGTAGTAGTAGTAGTAGTAGTAGTAGTAGTAGTAGTAGTAGTAGTAGTAGTAGTAGTAGTAGTAGTAGTAGTAGCAGTAGTAGTAGTAGTAGTAGTACTTTTACTTTTATTCCCAGGATCTGCGTCCTCAAAAGGGGAAAACCTACAGACTTCAAACTTAGACCGATGATGGACCACCTAATAAAAATGTGCATGAAACTTAGGCAAAGTCATTGGTTCAAATGGCAAGGTCACAAAGATAAAAATGTAAAATTTTATGCTAAGCAATAACTGGTGACATACTTAACACAGTAACATAAAACGTGTGTCAATACGTCAACATGATATTCTCCAGAACTGTATTCTTTTCCGATGTCATTGGGTCGAAGGTCGAGGTCGCAGATACCAAACTGTAAAAGTTTATATACCTCGATAATTGATGATATATTTAACACAGGAACATGAAACTTTTGCCGGTTTGTCTCGTAGTTTTTCTCTAGAACTGTTTACTTTTCCAAGGTCATAGAGTCAATGGTCACGTTCACAGAGACTAAAACGTGAAAATATATGTTCTGCAATATTTGTTGGCAGACTTTACAGAGGAAAATAAGCTTCTGTCAGTTAGTCTACAATAATTTCTGTAGAATTGTGTACTTTATCAATGTCGTAGTGTCAAATGTCAAGGTCACAGTCGTCAAAATGTGAAATCTTATCTAACGCAATAACTGGTGACAGACTTTACACAGAAACATGAAACTTATACCAGTTATTATCCATGATTTTCTGTAGAACTGTATTCTTTTTGAAGGCCATTGGGTGAATCGTCAAGTCTTATCTAACGCAATAACTGGTGACAGATTTTACACAGAAACATGAAACTTATACCAGTTATTATCCACGATTTACTGTAGAACTGTATTCTTTTTGAAATGGCGTGAATCGTCAAGATCACAATGGTCAAAATGTGAAATGTTATGTCATGCGATAACTAGGGAATATCTTAACACGGGAATTTGAATTTTTTCTTACTTATTCTCTTCGACTTTCCATGGCCCCTGACTTGCGTGAAATATAGATAAAAGACAAAAGACTAATCACATGTACTTATCTTCAACATGACTGTCTTTACATGAACAGTGGAATGCCCGTGTCTTTGTCTTGACAAAATCTAGTTACTATTATTATTATTGTTATTATAATTATTATTATTATTATTATTATTATTATTATTATTATTATTATTATTATTATTATTATTATTATTTTTATTATTACTGTTGTTATTATTATTATTATTATTATTATTATTATTATTATTATTATTATTATTATTATTAGAGATTACAGAGATTAGAACGTGATATTTTATGTAACGCGATAACTGGTCAAAGACTTAACAGAGGAACATGAAACTTTACTAGTTATTCTACTGGTATTCCCCAGAACTGTATTCGAGGTTATTGGGTCGTACAAGAATGTCACATATGTCAAAATGTAAAATTATATGTAAAAGGATAACTGGTGACAAATTTAACACAGGATTATGTCAATTAGTCTACTTGATATTCACTGTTTGTATACTTATTCAACGTCATTGGGTCAAAATTCAACGTCCCAGAGGTTCAAAGGTAAATTATTTGTTATGCGATAACTGGTGAAAGACTGAACAGTGGAACTACGCCGTTTAGTCATACTCCAGAACAATATACTCTGTCGAGTTTATTGGGTTAAAGGTCAAGGTCACAGAAATTAAATTCCCATGATCTACGTCAACAGATTCCTCAATAACAGGAAGACTTACAAACTTCAAACTTACACCGATTATACATCACAAACTATAGATGTGCCTCAATTGTATTCAAGGTCATTGGGTTAAAGGTCAAGGTCAGTGACCAAAAGGTGAAATTTCATGTAGCGCGATAACTGATGAAAGACAAGAACATGACATTTGTGTCATTAAGTCAAGATGACATTCTCCAAAACGGTGTACTTTTCCAACTTCATTGAGTCAAAGGTCAAGGTCACAGAGGTCAAAACCTGACATTTTCTGTAACGCAATAACTGGTGACAGGCTTACCACAGGATCGTAAAACTTCTGTCAGTTGGTCTCGTAGACTTTCTCTCGAAATGTGTACTTTTTCAAGGTTATAGGTCAAAAGTCAAGATCAGAGAGACCAAATCGTGAAATTTTATGCATGATACTTAATACAGGAGTATAAATCTTTTGTCAGTTTGTGTTGTAGACTTTTTCTAAAAGTGCATACTTTTTTGAGATCATAGCGTCAAAGGTCAAGGTTACAGACCAAAATGTCAAATTTTATGTTCTGCGATAACGCTGGTAGACTTAACACAGGAATATGGAACTTCTATACGTTAGTTTCCTGCAATTTCTTTTGAATTGTATACTTTTTCAAGGTTATAAGGGTCAAAGGTTAAAATTACAGAAAAATCTTTGAAATGTTATGTTCTGCGATAACTGGTGAAAGACTTAACACAAGGACATGAAACTTTTGACATTTAGTCCCCTGGACTTTCTTTAGAATTGGGTACTAGTCCAAGGTCAAAAGATCAAAGGTCAAATTCACAGAGAGCAGAACGTGAATTTTTATGTTTCGCTGGTGATAAACATAACACAGGAAAATGACCTGTAAATCGGCACTTATTGTGGCTGAATCGGCTCGTGTATAATACCATTTTATCTTTATGAAAAACAGTTTTCAAATTAGACCTTAACTAATGAAGTCTAATTGACTGAAACGATATCGCCTTGAGCATTATACATTTGGTATTATGTTTATAATATTGAAATAACAGTTTTGACATGTGTTGATATTAATTAGAAACTATGAAATTGTCCATAACAGTACCAATAAAAATTCATCTCAATGGTTCTTAAAAGTAATGTTTATGACCAAATATAATAAATTAAGTAAAACAATCGAATTTTAAATTAGGTTACAATATCTTATACTTTAATCTATTATTGGTAATTCATATTAAAACATTATATTAACCGTCCGGATGTAATGAAAACAAAGAAAAGACCTATAGGTTAAATGATTTTGTAATTACAGAGATAATGACGAAGATGTGGTTTTCGGAGAACCAATTCCCTTTCATTTTACCTGGCAATTCAAAGAAAAAACATACCAAAACACTCACACACATTTAGGTAGACTATCAAAATTGCAAATTCGAATTATTTATATACAAGTAGACTACTGCACAATACAGAATTTATGTAGGCCTTACATGTCTTCATACTGTCTTTAATAAAATTACTTTGAAGCAATTGCACTTTCCAATCACCATAAAAGAAAATATGATATAGATTTATGGATTGTGATTTATAGAACCAAAGTCACTAGGTGTCAAAATTGATTGCCGTCGTGACTCTATTGTAGGGTGCTCGATTCGAAACGTCAGGGTCGTGGGTTCGAACCTCGGCGGAGGTGACTGGTTTTTTGGTTTTTTTTGGATGACAACAACATCACACCCGTGTCACAGTAGACGACAGTTCCTGCCAAGCGTGGTTCACAGGTAGTGTCGGCACGTTAATGAACCCTCACTGCTCAATAGCCGTAAGTGCCGAACATAGGCCAATATTTTAAGCCTTTCACCCGCAGACGTCTCCATATTAATGACAGATTCTTGTATGGGACGTTAAACAACAATAACAACTGAGATATCGTGCAGGAATACCTAACTTAAATTTGAAATTTTGAATCATTGGATTTGGCTGAATAAAAGTCTAGTATCTTACTGGAGTTGTTAAATAACGTTTTGAATATTCTTTACATTACAAAAATTAAATGGAAATTAGCGTTAACTTTGCAATTTTAAATACGTTTTTCGCCGGACGGTGTTTTGTGTGCTTACTTTGACGTCATTAGTCAGCGGTTTCAAATATTCCCAGTCTAATCAAATTTAAACGAACAATACTCACGGCCAAATAAAATGAAAATGATCGAATCAGTTAATCAAATATAATCAATAGAAATGCGAAAACGTTTATGTATTAATAACACCAAAGTTACAGCTTTCCTAAAAAGAAGATCACACACATGCTTAATCCGACTATTTCTGTGATTGATATTTCATCGGTTCGACAGGTGAACTCTAAGTACAGAAAGAAATTAGTAGTGGTATCATACAAGGCGAAATAATGAGCTCAAATGTATTGCCAAATCTATCTCAGTACACACTCTTAAGAAGATTATTGACAATCTTAGCTTTTCGGAAATTAAGAATTTAATACTCCTGGTGAAATATTACTTTAAGACAAAATAAATAAATATGATACAGGGACATTTGAATTTGTATATAACTGCTGCATACCCATCGTTCACATTTTTACCATGGAATACTTCCAATAGTATGGCGTTATTGATTTAAACATGAATTATAGTATCTTGGCATATGAAAGATGTGATATCAAATTATGGTAGTACAAAAATATCATTCTATTAATTGTTAGGTAAGGTTTGTCACTCAGTCGGTTTAGGTCGTTTGTCTTGGAACGAATCGTCTTGGCTCCGACATTTTCTTGTAACTTAACTCAACCAGCAAATGTGCGAAGATCATCGGAAAATAATTAAAAGCCATGTCTTGTTTCAGTTTCCATGTTAACACACAAAAAAGATATTGATGATTTTTATTTTGCATATGCACTATGTTTTCGACGGCAAATCGTATTGTCGGGTTATTTTTGTATGGTATACAATCGTTTCATGGTTATTACACAATTTCTGAAAACAATCCTAACTTAGACAGTGTTGCTTTAAGCTAAGCACAAGTTTTATGAACACATTCATAACAATGGAGAAAACATGCACACAACATGATGGATTTTGTAGTGTGCCACCATTGCTTTTTCACATATCACATGTATGTTTAATTTCTATGTACATGTACCTTTAAACCTCTTGTCTACTTACATTGTTTTGCTGCCACATGGAGTTTAATGATGATATGCGGGTCATCGTGTAAGGTTTTGATATTTTTAACTCATCTGTGTCCTTCTGTACAGTCTGTAATTGCGAATAATATATTAAAGATAGAAATGCCTCAGTACAATATTACATATCTATATGTCTGATGAAAAACAAATATATCATCTAAAATTAGTTTATAGGTCCTTATTGGCCTGCAAAATTTCAGTGCCTTTAAGCCACCTTTAAGCATGTTTAAGCCAACAACATATTATTCTACTCCCCAAAATTAAATTCAGATTACGATAATTTCCGTTATTTTAACTGTTTGTTAAAAAGAAGGAATACTTGCAGTGTGTGTGTGTGTGTGTGTGTGTGTGTGTGTGTGTGTGTGTGTGTGTGTGTGTGTGTGTGTGTTCATATACAAAATTATAAAACGTTAAGAAAAAAGTGCAATATCTGGGTTTCTCAAGCAATTTTCACAAAATTTATAGGAATGTAAGAATGTTTATCCATTTGAATTTCTCCTTTTTCTTCTGTTATATCAGTCTAAATAGTAAAAAAAGAGAACAAATTCTTTTAAAAAACACAGCTAATGGTCTTGAACAGCAATGCCAGCGCCCTTTGACTAAACATCCCGACAACCGGATTTTACTATTATGACAAGGAAACGCACTGACCACCTGTTATGGCCTGATTGTACCACTCAGTTGACAATATATACTTTTATGACCATATGACATTATAGTTTTCAAAATAAAATGAGGTAGAACCATTTCCCAGGATATGATTTGGTATATCATTTTAATATATATATATATATATGTCAGAAAATACTTGTTTATTTAATGATAGTTATCTTAATGAGTCCCATCCTGAAATGAGTGCTTGTGTCTTGATGTAAATTTTCTAAAACATTTATATATCATTATACTTCATAGCTTGCTTTTATTTATTAATTAATAATAAAAAGAACTTAGGCCACCGAACGAAACATTAGAAACACTTGAAATGTAAAAAAAAAATATCACCGGGGAAGATGAGTATACTTTAAAACAGTTAAAATCCTTGTGTTGGAAATAAGCACTTTATTGTATAGGTCTGATAGGTGAATTCTGGATATCCAAATTTAATGTCGTACACTCCGAAGCCTTAAGTCTGACTAACTGCCAATTTACAAAACATATGTACATAGATAAGAAGTACAAAAGAGTCAATTAGCACAATGTGTGTGAAACGTCTTAAAAGGGGGATTGATACGTAAATGGACATTAATCAAATGACGATTAAACAGAATAACTAATCAAATGAATACAACAATGGAAATGCAAAATTTCTTTGTGATAAATTCATTCCGTCATTCAAATTAAAAGTTATAAGAAACGAAATTTATACAATCTTTGTAGAGTGGACAAATATAAAGAAAATACCAAAAGATGTGTGTACTTTTTAAAAAATATATCTCATCATAAAGGGTTGTTTGGTCACCTTTATATCAACGTTTCTACAGTTCTCGAAAAATGTTATGTGGGTTATCTCGCCTGTCTTGTGACGTTACATGAGAACGATTTATCACAATAATTCAGTGGGTAGCGGTATAAATAAAGATACAGTCTCTTGTCGGCTTTTTTAATCCATCTCAATTGGACAAGGTGTGAAAACTGCTGAAGCGTGAAGACATGGGTTGTCTTATCGAGAACTCACATAACCGTTGTTTTACTTATAAGCCAGTAAACATTTGAAAGAAAAGTTTTAATAAATTAGGAATATTATAATTCTTTTTTTATTTCAGTGTTTTAGCACTACATTTTATCACCTGTGATGTTGACGCTGTATATATTAACAAGTGATCGCACATAGTTGTTAAAAGGAAACAAACAAATATATAGGAGCATATTTGTTCTACAGCGGATTATACATGCATGTATTGTTTCTCTATTATTTCTATTTTCAATGGTTAAAATCTTGAGAATATGAAAGTATAAAAGCTGATTATTTGTAACGATAAGACTTAATTTTTTGAAATTAAAAACAAAATCAAAAACCAAAAATAATTGCGAAATTTTAATAAAAGACAAACTTAAAAATCGTCTCCTTTGACCTTTAAATTGTAATGCCTGATCACTGACTGGAAAACTACTAAGTAAGAACAAATGAGGGGTAGGGTAATTCAAATTCAATTTGATTTAAAGATGTATAAATGTGGCTTAAAGGTGCTGACATTTTCCAGACCACTAATGACCTATAAGTATCGCCTTAAAACTAACTTAACGGCGACTTAAAGGTGCCTTTCAGAGACCTTTAGTCCATGTCTCAGCGACCTTTAAGTCCTCATATTGCTTAAAGGTGTCTTAGAAATGACTTTCGAGTGACTTAAAGCCGTTTTTAAGCCACCTTTAGTAATCTTTAAGCTACCTTTAAGCCAACATTTTTGATCCCGTGAACACATTTATACCTTGATATAAGGTGTTGTAATTCTAATAAACAATATATTTGTATCTTTTTAGTTCGGGCCCTCCAACAATTGCCGGCACTGTATGGGAATACATTGTGCTGATTTGTTCATTTATTCATATGAACGAAAATACTTGAGAAAACAACGAGGGCTATCTGAGAAAAACATATGGAACGCCAAAATCACATCAATCTGTTGAACATACCAATTGATACTAGTTTCAGATAATTAATTCCAGTTTATCCGCAATTAATGTGAGTTTAACGTAAACATGTACAGATGAAAAACAATTGTCTTCAATATATTTATTCAATTTTAAGGTAGCAATTTTAACTAATCATGAAAAATATTTTTTATTTATCTGAGACCAACTACATTTAACTAGACCATGGTGTCAGTAAAACTCATTATTTGACTTTAAACGTAAGTTATACATAAGTTTGTGTCAGTTACAACTGCATTGCCGTCTGGACTAAATGACTTATTCATAGGCATTCCAAACTGTTTTAAATTCATGTAAATATTTTTAGATAATAGATATCATATAAAAGTCTCCGATAATAAAGTATAAATCTTTAAGATGTCCAGGATACAAATATAAATCAGGAAAAACAATGGACAAACTTGGACCTATGGAAACCATTAAGTGGGATCGTGTGCAATGGAGAAATATTTTATATCTCTATATATTTCCACTGTCTCGGTCATTAAAGGCTGACATTTAACAGTATAATATTAAAAAAAATATCACATGCACAGAAATAGATGCACTTTCGGTTCGGTTTTTTTCCCATGTGGTAATTAGATGTAACCTTTATTTAGTTTTGTAACAGGCATTTCATCGATGCGAATTGGAAACGAGAGAAACATCAGCAACCGAAAATAAATAATTTGACATTACTAATTTTGTTATTAAATATATTTGCTGAAGTCTGCAAATACAGACATGTTCGCCTTGATGGAGGCTTACGATTCAAAATCGACGCAATATATATATTATATATATATAATATATATATATATATATATATATATATATATATATATATATATATATGTGTGTGTGTGTGTGTGTGTGTGTGTGTGTGTGTGTGTGTGTGTGTTTCATATAATTCATATATTGAACCTTGGGTAACCAAATACTTTATATGCTGGATACTTCCTCATAGATTTAATATCGCAGCTATAATTGAGGACATTTAATATAAACGGGGGGGGGGGGGGGGGGGGGGGGGGGGGGGGCGAGGCAAGTAAGTATCATTTAAGTCTGACACAATGAATAAACATGTAGTTCTAAATATATTAAAGAATCGACGAACAAGCTATCAATTGATCATAGTAAAGCACAACCACAACAGAATTTAATTTTAAAGTGTAGCAAGAATATCAAGTCACGCATTTAAAGGTGCACTCAAAAGAAACCTCAATTATATTCAACAATACTGAATGTTATTCTATACCTTTCTATAGTTTTGAATGCTGCATATATATATATATATATATATATATATATATATATATAGAGAGAGAGAGAGAGAGAGAGAGAGAGAGAGAGAGAGAGAGAGAGAGAGAGAGAGAATGAAAGTCAAATTTTAGGGACGACCAATCCCTTCATCAAAACAAGGCTATCAAAATAATATAAGCAATTTACACATACCCATTCGCACGCAAACACCCCCAACACATACACACACACATATATATATACAGAAATGAAACGTGTTACAAGTGTAATGTTATAAAGTAATAATTAATTGAAACTATAAATCCAACAAATATATAACTAAAATACTACAAAGTTACTTAGTGAACTTCATGTACAACGTTAAATTCAAATGTCAGTATGACATAATGAAGTCAGTTAGGCGGATCTTTCCCAAATATAGAAATTCCAGTAATGGGTGGGATCCAGAAAGCTCTAGTTCGTACCAAAATGGTGGGTTCGTGATTACATCAGTTAGAACTCGAATGACATCGACTTACGGTTTCAAACAGAAATTACAAGGTCGGACGTTTAGGATTCCAGTACAAAAATAAAAGAACGAACTATGAAGATTTTGAGTTTCAATCAGTTAGAACTCCAATCACATCATGATATCAGGATATCAGGCAGAATTCATTTTAGTGAAGTCTATTAGCTTATTAAGTGTATTTCTAAGTTAAAAAGGTGTAAATATGTTTAGCATAAATTGTATTCTATTTTAGAAAAATAAACGGCATTGCATTTATGATATATGATTAAATATGGGCGTGACATGAAAATACAAACAAAATATGTATGCAAATTCCGTTGTTTAAAATGTATATGCCGGTATCTCTTATAATTTGGAATATTTTAGTATGCTACACTTATGCAGTTTTTGTGTGTTTTAAAGTAACAGATTACGAAACGAAAGTGGTACTGCGCATTATCCCGATGACGCGACATATTGGATTAATGTTTTAGGTATTACTTTTACAGTCGATTTCAAGCATCTCACAGACAATGATATAGTTAAACTAGACCAAATTAAGAAAAGAAATTCATCAGTGGAACAAAAACATATTTCAGTAGTTGGAAAAATTCACCGTCATAAAATCACATTTCCTTTCCAAATTAATATATCGTTGAACTGTTCTTCCAAGAATGAATTTAAAAAAATGAATGAATTCCAAATTATTTGCTTGGCAAAATTGCAGGATAATGTACGCAACAGGATTATTCATTCTTGGAAATGTTTTGTTTTCTCTCTGGTAGGATTTATAGAACAATCTAGTGCAAACAAAATATCAGATATATTAACAAGTCCACTTTGTAATAACCCGCATTTAGCAACAAATGATAGACTTTTGTTTTAAGCAGATATGACAAAGTCGTATGTGTGTGTGTGTGTGTGTGTGTGTGTGTGTGTGTGTGTGTGTGTGTGTGTGTGTGTGTGTGTGTGTGTTTCATATAATTTATATATTGTCAAAACCTCTGATAACCGAATACTTTATATGCTGGAGACTTCCTCACAAATTTAATATCGCAATTGATAATTGATGACATTTAATATAGGACCAGGTATCATTTAAGTCTTACACTATGAATAACTAAATAAAACATGTATTTCTAAAGATATTAAGTAATCGACGAACACGCATTCAATTGATCATAGTTAAAGCACAACATAATTTACTTCTAACGTGTAAAAAGAATATCGAATTACGCATTTAAAGGTGCACTCAAAAGAAACCTCAATTATATTCAACAATACTGAATGTATTTCTATACCTTTCTATACATATGCTGTTTTGAATGTTGCACACACACACACACACACACACACACACACACACACACACACACACACACACACACACACACACACACACACATTAATATATATATATATATATACAAAACCGGAATGGAAGAAATTTATATTAGCGACCTTCATCTACAACGTCATAACACGTTAAATTCAAAAGTCAGTATGATAGAATGAAGTCAGTTAGGCGGATCTTTCCCAAGCAATATACAAATTCCAGTAATAGGTGGGATCGACATAACTCTAGTTCGTACCAAAAGGAAGAACTATGGTGGATTCGTGATTACATCAGTTAGAACTCGAGTGACATCGACTTTCGGTTTCGAACAGTGGGAGGTTTAGGATTTCAGTACAAAAATAAAAGAACGAAATATGAAGATTTTGGGTTTCAGTCAGTTCGAACTCCTTTGGCATCATGATATCAGGATATCAGGCAGAATTCATTTTAGTGAAGTCCATTAGCTTATTTAGTGCATTTCTAAGTTAAAAAGGTGTTAATGTGTTTAGCATGAACTGTATTCTATTTTAGAAAATTAAAGGACACTACATTTGTGATATATGATTAAATATGGGCGAGGACTTGAAAAAAACAAGAAAAAATGTATGCAAATTCCCTTGTTTAAAATGTATATGCCGGTATCTTGTATAATTTGGAATATTTTGGTATGCTACACTTATGCTGTTTTTGTGTGTTTTATAGTAACAGATTACGAAACGAAAGTGGTACTGCGCATTATTCCGATGTCGCGACATGTTGGATTTATGTTTTAGGTATTACTTTTACAGTCGATTTCAAGCATCTCGCAGACAATGGTGGAGTTCAACTAGACCAAATTAAGAAAAGAGATCCATCAGCGGAACAAAAACATATTTCAGTAGATGGAAAAATCCACCGTCATAAAATCACCTTTCCTTTCCAAAATAACATATCGTTGAACTGTTCTTCCAAGAATGAATTTAAAAAAGTGAATGAATTCCAAATTATTAGCTTGGCAAAATTTCAGGATAATTTACGCAACAGAAGTATTCATTCTTGGAAATGTTTTGTTTTTTCTCTGGTAGGATTTATAGACCTATCTAATACAAACAAAATATCAGAAAATCTAAAATATATGAATTATATAAACAACTTTGTAATAACACGCATTTAGCAACAAATGATAGACTTTTATTTTCAGCAGATATATGACAAAGGCATAATTATTTACCAGAAATTAAATGAGTAAATGTTCTGATTCACTAACATATAATTAACTTTACATTTCTTCTTTAAGGAAAATCTCTATCTCTCTCTCTCTCTCTCTCTCTCTCTCTCTCTCTCTCTCTCTCTCTCTCTCGCTCTCTCTCTCTCTCTCGCTCGCTCTCTCTCTCTCTCTCTCTCTCTCTCTCTCTCTCTCTCTATATATATATATATAAGTCTATATCTCACGAAGGTCTATCTCACTAGATATTATGTTTAAAAACAATGAACTGATCTCTGATAAATCAATGAATTAAATGTTCATGATGGATATTAAAAGTAACTCACCTAATCACCAGTGTTACTTCTTCATTTCTACTTAATGACAGTAAAAGACACACCAACATATCATTCCAAATACCACTGATTGTATCAAGAGTATTTCACAATTTACCTTCACGATTCCTAATACTATCCATTTACGTATTTAAAGGTATGTATAAAAAAGCTTTGGGTACATGCAAGAACAATTTCTAATAAACGAGCAATGCATACATTTACGTATGCTGTTTAAATTGGACTTCTATATCCGATATGTATATGCCTTCTTTTTATATCTAACAAATAAAGCTGACAATTTGTGGAACCAATATTCAGCTAATGACTAAACATTCATGCTACCTCAATACTCACTCGTTCTATTCATATTAAAATTCATGTAAATATACAAACAAGTCCACTTTGTAAAAACCCGCATTTCGCAACATATAATAGACTTTTATTTTAAGCAGATATATCAAAAAGGCATATATATTAACCAGAACTTAAATGAGTAAATGTACTAATTTACTAACATATATTTAATTTACATTTCCTCTCTCTCTCTCTCTCTCTCTCTCTCTCTCTCTCTCTCTCTCTCTCTCTCTCTCTCTCTCTCTCTCTCTCTCTCTCTCTCTCTATATATATATATATATATTAATCGAGACGCGTATATCCCTATTCAAATAGTACAAAACAAGTCTGAATATGACCGACGGCGTAGAAACCTCGTTGATCTCGGTCGGAATCGTCGTCAGAGAGGTTGGATTTTTTATGCCAGAATCGGGGTCCTCCACAAGCATAGCATAGTTGCCGTTGGGATGTGGCCCATGTTCTGCATTTCACGCATAATTTCATCCATTTGCATCCATGTTTTTTAATGTAATAATGGTGTTGTTGACAATAAATAGACATTAGTTTTGCATTAATTTTACAGCGAAATTTTCTTTTTCGCATGACGAGCATTTGACATTAGTTGTCCCTTTTTTGAGATGAAATAAAAATGATACTTCTACCTCATCACGGCTCTTCGAAAATAATTTATCAAAAAAGAAATACAGTTTTACTAAGTATATAATATATCACTTCCTTTACAACAAAGTATCTTTTTCCTTTAAGCTGACGTCCTCCTCTTCCTTCGCTGACGGTTCTGAGACCCAGATTGGGTCCCAAAACGGACGCGAACGGGGAAGAATTGTTTATCTTTTTTTCACGACGACTGCTTTGGTGAGCTCAGTTTCGATGGACTCGATATGAAGCACTGAGGAAGACGCTTTAAATTTTTAATCCTCCGATAACTCGAAAATTTTGTTTCATATATTTCCTCGCACCGCTCTTGGAGTAGTTATTCTTTGCGTCCTTCGTCGTCTTTTTCTGTAAAAATTCGACACTATCTCCATCTCGCCCTTTGCCGCCTTTTCGTGTACATCTTCGCGGGAACATTCGGATTGGAGGCATTGCACTTTAAAATACAAATGATTTCCTCCACCTCCTCAACCCGTCTTTCAATTAAAAGGCGAGGTCGTCGATTTTCGACCGGATGAATTGGATGATTTTCCTTATCATTCAATAAATTTTTCCGCTTCGATCCTAGCGTTCGTCGAAACACACGAAGGGCATGAAGCAACCGTTCAACTCGTTAGTGAGCGAATCTCGATTTTTGCAGACGCCGGACAAGAATAACGACTTCGAAAATCCAATAATTCCACATCCGATTCAATGGAAAAATCCGAATTTATTAATACATTAAATAATCGCATGTACAATCGTGTAAATCATATCGAAGATGTGTTAATAACCGTGCAGTATTCTAACTTCTATTTAAACTAAATTGCTTTATTATACCCTGCCATTTGAACTAGTTCTTCATTTTCGATCGCACACCCGTGTAAATCATATCGAAGATGTGGTAACAACGGTGCAATATTCTGACTTCTATTTAAAATAAATTCTACACTGCCATTTGAACCAGTTCAAATCCCAATCGAAAACGGTAAAAACCGTCACTTCGGGAAGAATAGGTTTAATTAGGTACATTACTTCCTTGGCATAAGGAGCTACCGACTGACTGATGAGAAAATTTTCCATCAATTGCTTTAAATATTGTTTTTTTATATCTTATAAGAATAACCGTCAAGATTCCGTGATATCCATCTTCTAATGGAGACCAAGGTTGGATAGGATCATAACCTAGCGTAATAAGGACATTCAATACCTTCTTATATTCATTTTTATCGCCTTCGTATATTTTTGCCACTCAACAATCACATCCTCCTCGAAACGTTTTTCTTTCGGTAATAATATTTCCACTTCTGTCCTATCCACTTTTTCGTCCCAAGGAAAAGAAAACGTTTAATACTTTTTAAGAGGCTCGGCGTTCGAAAATGGTAATCCAATCTCTATCTTAGTACTACTTTTCGCAGGGCCATTTGAGATTATATAATCCACGTCTTTGGTGGGGAAATCTAATTCGTTCGATTTGGAGACCAGTAACTCCGAGAAACCTTTAATTTCAGTTCGGGTGGACGATATTTCCATCCTTCGATAAAAGACTGGCTAGTTGATGAAATAGACATCTTTTTATAGCATTTATCTTTATTATAACATTCTGACTCAAAAATATGGTCACACAGTTCCACCAATCTCGCACGCCATTCGAGAATCTCGGGGAAAAAAATTATCGATTAAATTAACTACCTAGCAATATGGTGGCGGCAACCCGGCGGCGAATCCCCCCAAAAATCCCGACTGACCGCGACCGCGGTCAAAATAAAAGTTTTTTGGGAAAAGGGGATATCCCTGAAAAATTTCTTTGTTAAAAGGTGATGTCCCGGTAAGGGGGTATCAAAAAATGGGGATATAATTCCAATGCAGTGAGGGGGCTATTATTTTACAACACACAAACATAGAACATATGATTAGATGAAAAAAAAAAAAAAAAAAAAAAAAAAAAAAAAAAACGGAGGATATAATATACAGATACAACTGTTCAAATGCCGCAGATTATATATAGAGTATTACACAATTTGCACTAAAGAAATTCGATTCAATTCAGTATTTAAAGGTATGTACAAAAACATAATTATGTTGAACAAAACATTCAATAAAACTGTATACGTCATACAATATTTCTATACTTATGCGGTTTTGAAATCAATACTACGATCTTTAGATATGTTTTATTAATAGAGCATTATCAATATCGTACATGCGAACGTAACGTTCTCTAACTTTCCATATCTGGACAAATCCCCTGCAACGGGAACAGTTATTGTTGCAGGGAGTTTGAAATCGTTTTTTACCGTGTAAATCCAATATCTAGAATGTAAAATTAATAAACAGCAGACGAACAAAAGCAAATTATGGACCTGATCAATATGATAAAGTACGTTTGTCATGCCCAATGATTTTACACTTGGCTCTAAGTTAGGACGTATAACATAAATGAGGTAGAGCACCAGTCTTATACGATAAATATCCCAACAGACAAAGGTATTTCTAAAGATATTAAGGAACCAGCGATTATGCATTTACACAAATAATCGTAAAAGGGTCACAATTCCATCGATCATAGTTAAAGCATTACAGAATTTATTGTTAACGTTTAGAAAGAATATCGAGTTACGTATTTAAAGTGCACTCAAAACGAACTTTGATTATATATTGAACAATACAATCGTACACATGATAAAATATTTCTATACATATGCAGTTTTGAATAATGCACTACTCTATCTACCTATAGAAATGTTCGCATTATATTTACACCAGTTACTCACATGCATTCTTGCTAAATACGATTGATTTCGATCTGGACATTCTATACGTTGTGTAATAAAACCCTGCACGCAAAAATTAAAAGTAAATACTCAAACAATATCAAGCTAAATCACTCCACATATAACTGCAAACATTTTTGCACTAAACAATTTACCCTTAACGATTGGAATAATATCGAGTTAGGCATTTAGGGAAAATAAAATATTTCCATACCAACTGCAATTTCCTTTACAGCAAGTCTATAAAGCGAAATATTGGATTGGCCAGTATTTGCAGTCACGTGACCCGAGTGTTAACCGGTTTACTGTTTGGCATAAGAATGCATACATGAATCAACAAGCCATACATTACCACAAAACAAATCAAAAATCGCATACAGACATCGGAAACACAAGACTAAATCTACATCGCTAGCACACAGTGCAGCCTACAGACCCATATCGCGATATATCTAGGTCATGTTATCAGAACCACAGACCACAGAAATGAAAGTTTTCTTCGTAGTTACAACGGAAACAAGAGAATTATGGCTAGTGCAACTTTATCAAGCTTCTTTGATAAACAGGTCGATTTGTTTGCCTTCCTCGGATATTCTGTCAGAAACAATTTGTCACTCACATCGTGTGGAATCAGGCCGTGTGAAATAATAATTCATTATTTAAAATATTACCTCTTGACAAAGAATGTGGGTTAAAAACTTGTTTCAGAGAAGATAATTTTGAAAAAAAATAGTAATTTCAGTAACTTTAAGGCATAGGCGTGTTAAACATTGGCCTTAATTTTCATCAAAAACAGTGTCTTTCCGTCTTATTGCCACATTTAAAATTGAGGACAACACCATGTATTTAATTAAGGATTGTTTTTCATTTTTTTTTTTCATCTCAGATGACTTTTTGTATATAATGATCTATGAGAAAGTATTTATGAGTAAAAAAATATCAGAAGACTTATTCAAGAATCGTTGTAACAAAATTCCAAAGTCATCGGGTCAAAAGGTCAATGTTACAAGCACCTATGTAAATAAAAAATCAAGACCCCATTTACCATTTTGAACCAAACTTACTGGGGCATCATCCTCGTTTGAAGCCACATAAGTAAAGGGAATTGGAACAAACATGCATGCTATTGCTAAATATTGTAAACATAATACCAAAGTTATAATGCTCAAGACGATATCGTTTCTGTCAATAAGACTTCATCAGTTGAGCTTCAATTTGAAAAGTATGTGTTTTTTTCTTAAGAGAAAGTGGTATTATACAAGGCCAAATAATATCTCTAAACGTAAAGCCAAAATCTGTCTAAGAGTAACCACTGTAAACAATGACTTTTTTTATCTTTACAAAATTTAAATGGTGTTAATATTGCGAAATATTACTTTAGTATAAGATGAACAGCTGGTACCAAATAACAGGTACTAGGTTTATGTATACCCTCAGGGACTCAAACGGTCCACCAGCAACGACCTAGTGGTTATAAATATTATAAACATTATACCAAAAAGGAAAATATTTAGTCAGCAGATACTCATAATAAACATAATATATGTATCCTGAAATATTCAATATCATTAAAGCTAAAACAAAAATGTTACCTAAAGATGTTCGGCTTCCAAAAATCTACCAAATGTCTATTTTTGTGGCAATTGCCAGTTGAAGGCTAATGGGAGATATTTATCCTTTTCAGTGGATTTTGGTGTCTTGATCATTATCTTAAAATGTATAATAGATAGAAAGAAAGTGAAAGAGGCAAAACTGTTCGGAATGCAAAGCTATAAATAAAGTCAACATGGCCAAAATATCAGTTCAGTATTTATGAGAGTTATTCCCCCTTTTAACTGGATATTTTTTTTTTATATTTTGACAACTATCTTGAACAGTACAATAGGTAGACATAAAGAAAAAAAATATTTGGCACACAAAGATCTACAAAATTTCAACAGAGATGAAATTATCAGTTATTTCCCCTTTTATTTAAAAAAAATTTCTTCTGAAAAACAATGATCAGTATATTGTCACTCCAATCATGTTTTAATCAGATGACAGTTAAGGCTCAATGAACCTTTTGTTCTCGAATTTCTAAGTTGTGATATTCCATCTTCTGTTGCCAATAGCATTTATACGTTATGCATACATCAGTGATGATCTAGCCTGTGTTTTATACATGTCTGATAACTCACAAAACGTCAGTTATGATCTACTGTGTATTTTATATAAGTCTGATAACTCATAAGCGACAGTTATGATTAGTGTATATTTTATTTAAGTCTGATAACTCATAAGCGACAGTTATGATCTAGTGTGTATTTTATATAGGTCTGATAATAACTCTCAAAGCGTCAGTGATGCTCTGGTATGTGTTTTATATAGGTCTGATAACCCACAAAGCGTCAGTGATGATCTAACATGTGTTTTATATAGGTCTGATATGAACTCAAAACACGAGAGTGACGATCTCTCCTGTGTCTACATAAGTCTGATGTGAACTCACAACACGAGAGTGATGATCTCTCTTGTGTCTACGTATGTCTGATGTGAACTCACAACACGAGAGTGATGATCTCTCCTGTGTCTACGTAGGTCAGATGTGAACTCACAACACGAGAGTGATGATCTCTCCTGTGTCTACGTAGGTCAGATGTGAACTCACAACACGAGAGTGATGATCTCTCCTGTGTCTACATAGTCAGATGTGAACTCACAACACGAGAGTGATGATCTCTCCTGTGTCTACGTAGTCAGATGTGAACTCACAACACGAGAGTGATGATCTCTCCTGTGTCTACGTAGGTCAGATGTGAACTCACAACACGAGAGTGATGATCTCTCCTGTGTCTACGTAGGTCAGATGTGAACTCACAACACGAGAGTGATGATCTCTCCTGTGTCTACATAGTCAGATGTGAACTCACAACACGAGAGTGGATGATCTCTCCCTGTGTCTACATAGTCAGATGTGAACTCACAACACGAGAGTGATGATCTCTCCTGTGTCTACATAGTCAGATGTGAACTCACAACACGAGAGTGATGATCTCTCCTGTGTCTACGTAGGTCAGATGTGAACTCACAACACGAGAGTGATGATCTCTCCTGTGTCTACGTAGGTCAGATGTGAACTCACAACACGAGAGTGATGATCTCTCCTGTGTCTACATAGTCAGATGTGAACTCACAACACGAGAGTGATGATTTCTCCTGTGTCTACGTAGGTCAGATGTGAACTCACAACACGAGAGTGATGATCTCTCCTGTGTCTACGTAGGTCAGATGTGAACTCACAACACGAGAGTGATGATTTCTCCTGTGTCTACGTAGGTCTGATGTGAACTCACAACACGAGAGTGATGATTTCTCCTGTGTCTACGTAGGTCAGATGTGAACTCACAACACGAGAGTGATGATCTCTCCTGTGTCTACATAGTCTGATGTGAACTCACAACACGAGAGTGATGATCTCTCCTGTGTCTACATATGTCTGATAACACGTCACGAGGCGTTTAAGATGATTAATGTAATGATCCGGTAGGGATCGTTTAAGAACTTAAAAAGGGCCGGTGATGGTACAATATGTCATATATTTTGTTAGAACTCACAAAGCGTCTGAAATGGTCGAGCGTATTTTATACAACGATCTAGATTTTAATAATTTCTCAATCCCACATTTTATGCTTAAAACAATGCAATGGATGCTATTTTAGAGGTTGAGAACTGGAATCTGTAAAAGAGCACCGTTGAGATGTTTTAAAAAGAGAAGCAACTATCCGACCTATTGGGAATGCATCACCATTGATTGATCTTAAAGCGAGAATCCAAGAGGCTAGATAAAATCATATTGTCAATAACATAATAGACAATTCATATAGGAAAAATACAAACTTTCAATTTCGTCCCCGATGTATCCATGTTCCCCATCATTCAACGTAGATCCCTGTAAACTCCGTGGGAAGATAAAATTATAGAATTAGATTAAAGTATTTCCAAAACGATAATATACAAGACAGATTATTTGTTCTACATTAGAAGCATATATTTCTAATAATAATGCATCTGTTCAACATGTCTAAAATCAATGATAATGTTTTTATTTGACCCACAGGCCATAATAGACTGGACTTAACAATAGAAATGAGCATACCATCTTGATTTGCAGGGATGAAAGGATAAATTTACGAAATCTGAATGATAATATATGCACCTCTGTTTTTCGCCGAAAGTCAAAAGCCAGCAAAATAACACAAAGGGGTTAATTCTGGCTAAACGCCCCGGCTGTACCACGCAAGTAACGCTGTTCTGAATATCCCATGGGACATTCTTTTCAAAAATACCAACGAAAGGTTCTGTCATACCATGCAGATACATGACGCCTATCTCTTTATTGTATGGTTTTATTGTTTTAAAGAGCAAAAAATGCTCGGCATGAAAATATGAGAAAATTGTCAGATCGAAGCTAATCAAGGGATTACTTACAATTTTAATTGGATTTGTTATATATTTTGTTGTTATTGGACATATATTAGTTTCTACCCTCGTGGACATTTTTATATAGAAAACATTTCTACTCAACCGAGAAAATATAAATAAATTTGTTCCCGAATTATTTCAAAATATATAAGTAAGAAAACATACGCTGAGTGTAAATAGCTAACTTGATATTTACCAATTTGAATTGATGAGACACATTCTCGCTTATTCTTTGGATAAACGTAGACATATAAGAGACGTTCTCACAAATTTTGAATGTTGCAAAATCTGTACAAAAAATATTCAGAGTAGAACTTGATATTTACCAATTTGAATTGATGAGACACATTCTCGCTTATTCTTTGGATAAACGTAGACATATAAGAGACGTTCTCACAAATTTTGAATGTTGCAAAATCTGTACAAAAAATATTCAGAGTAGAACCTAAAATTAAATAATTGATGGTGAATTGTTGGTGAAACATGTCATTTATTAATTTGTTACATACTGAGCAAAATGAAATAGATATGCATTATCGGTACTTCTAAACTCTTTTTATCTCTGCCTGGCCGAGAAATATTGTATCCATGCGTGAACTGAAATAAAATCGAATAATCTTGATTTTTACATTAGAATAAATCAACAAACGAAAATGAGGTAATTAAAATATTAATGATACAAAAAGAAAATTGTCTACAATTACTGAAATAAACGTAATATCGTCCGCCACCTACAATTTTGTGAATTATATTTTGTTTTTACAAGGCATGTCATGAATTAAGCTGGACCGTATTTAGATTTATCTATAGCTGATATTAACGTCAAACCAGTAACGGCTATGTGGAGATGTTTTCTAAAGATATAGAGAAGGCAGAATCAGTTATATGTAGAGAATGTTCCGGGGGACTTTTCTTTAGGTGATTTTTTTTATTTGACACCGGTGTAAAATCAGGTACGTTTATGCAATACAACGAAATATCACAACACAAGTGTAACCTACAACTGTTAACCTTTTTACATTACGGTACATATGCGGAAGAAATGTCTCTCTTATCTCCATACGACCTATATGCCTGGCATGCTAAATTATTTGATCGAGTGCCACTCTCTACATCTATGAGAAATACAGTGGTACTACACAATCTAGATGTCACAATAACCAACAAGAAAAATATTATTTACTATTATATTTAGACACCCAGCAGAATAGAGTTGCGTCAGGTAAGTACATGTACATTTGCTACTCTATAGAACGTTCAATGGTTTAGGTTCATGATTTATTGTCTAGCGATGTCATTCGGAGAAATTAAAGTATACTTTTCTACTTCGCATGACTATGGATATGTCTACCAAGGTAAATTGGTGTGTTTACAAACGCAGTGGTAGTCTAGATTAAATTAAAACAAAAGTGGGACATTTATCGACAACAAAACTAGTGCTGCTCTTTGTATACTGTTAATACCAAAGGTCGCTGACATTTCGTATGGAAACGGGTCATGTTTGACCTTAGCCTGGTAACCGAGGCCTTCCGACGTGCTTTCCTCTGTGCAATCTTGTTTTTGGAGAATTGACAGTAGTATTATTCTGGTTTCTCTGAAAACCCGGATGTATCTCTTCATCCAGGTAAGCCCATAGGTGCCATTAAAATGAATATGTACCATTAGCCTAAGTACTGATCGAGATGTGTGAAATGAACAATTAAGCGTGGTTCAGAAATGTTCCCGTATTCATGTAATATATCTTAAACATTGATTTTATATTTCATTCCGGGTCACTACGAAATTATCTGAATGACGACTGTGCACACTGTAAATCGCGAAGCGAAATACGCAAAAGTATGCATAATCTTCATTCGTGTCATTTCGTAGGGAACCGGAAAAAATATAGAATTAATGTTTATGATTAAATTCCAAGAACAGCTCGGTTGATTTTTGAAATATTTTTTTATTTCTTGATTTTCCCAAATGATATAAACTGGTGAAACTGTCGCGGATTAATTGCGTCATTATGACAACTGCAACAGCAGTAGACTGTTACGTCATTTTCTGAAAGGCTTTCACGACAATGGCGAATCTCGGAAGGAGTTCATATGTGACTGCAAATGTTAAAAATAAAGTTAACGAAAGAGGAATTTAAAATCAATCCCGTGTGGAAAGTATTAGTGGTATTATTGGAATGTTTATATATCCATACCCAGAGGATATAGCCGTTGCAGAGCAAGTAGGTCTTGCAAAAGTAGCGGTAAGCCTGAGTGAATTCAAAAGTTAGACAGTACTAATACACTTGAACCTGGGACTGATGCAACATTGCCAGTTGAAATGGAAAAGGGGGTGTTGCTAATATATATTTTGTTTGTCTGTTGTGTGGTGCATTCCCGACTAATGACCACTTTTACGACGATGACTTGTTTTTTTCATGCGTGGCGTAATACACATTTGTGTATTGCATAATGGCCGACATGTAAACAAAAAGTAGTCCGTCCGGGGGCGTGGCTTTATCAGCGTTCGGTTCATTGATGTATGACTCGAATGTTTTCTGGATTGTTAATCGATGGAATCGACGCAAATTTATTAACTATAGATATATAAGCAGGAACAACTCCAGATGGAGCGCACACCCCTCTCCCCAAGAAATAAGATGTGTATTATAAGGGCGCACAATATTAATTCAATTTTATAATTTACATGTACAGTTTTATTTCAATTAGGAATTTTTAAATTTTAACATAGTGGATCAGCATGTTAAAGCTGATATAGCTTTCCATTCATGCAATCTACAAGTAAAAAGGATGACCACCCGATAGTCCGAAGGCCCGATCGCCAAAAGGTCCGATAGTTTGGTATAAAAGGCCATTTGAGTCACAAATTGGATGAACTTACGCGATGACCACTTTCACGTTAAAATCACTTTCAACGCGTTTGACTTTTAACGTATTAAAACTTTTTGCATGCAAGTAGTGACATTTTAACTGTTTTTTTTTTGCAAGCAAAACCCATATCATCGCGTAAGTTTTGCTTGCACGTAAATCATTATCAAACACTTGCATGTAAGTTTGTAGTTTGTATCGTGAACGAGAGGAAACAGCCAATCATAACTTTTTTTACAACATAAAGAAAACAATCAGAAATGTCCTGGAGAGGATAAGAAGTGAAATTACAACATTCCCGTAACATTTCAAACAAAATCCATGAAATGACCATAGTTTGCTCGTACTTATCTCAGAGTGTTGTCGTAAACACGTTGCAATAACTCATATTCCGTAACAACTCCTGCATAACTGGTAAAACTTGCAGGTTGATACTTAATGGATTTTTCATATTTTCGGTCATTATTTCGGAAAGTATAATAGATAAGAGAAAGTGAAAGAAACAAAAATGACCGACACGCAAAGAAATGTTCAGGCAATTATAAAGTCATTCCCACTTATATCAGATTTTTCAAGTTTTAGTCATTATTTCGAAAAAGTATAATAGATAAAAAAAATGTAAAAGAAACAAAAAAATCGATCACAACGTAAAATAATTCATAAAATTCAGAGGACGGTATTTGTCAGGTCGAAGATTATGGGAGGTATATCCCCATTTTAGTGGATTTGTTTTATGTTTTTGGCTGTTTTTGCTATTTTCTTGAAAATAGTATTGGGTAGAGGAAGAAGGCGAAAGAAGCAAAGATGTTTGGCATGCAAAGATTTACAAAATGTGAACAGGGCAGAAATAGCCAAGGCGATAGTTATGCCCGGTCTTGCGCATTATGTTGAAACGTTGGATAGAGAGAGAAAGTGGTTAGCATACAAAGCTTTAATTTGTTTGTTTGTTTGTTTGTTGTCGTTTAATGCCCCACTCAAGAATTTTTCACTTATATGGAGACGTCACCAAATGCCGGTGAAGGGCTTCATTTTCTTTTACTGTCTCATCCATCGGAGAGGAAACTAACCTGTCGTCGGCTGGACTCTAACTCACGAACTCACGATCAAGAGTCGAGCTCGCTACCGACTGAGCCAGGCGGGCTCTACAAAAGTCTAAAAACACAAAATCGTCAGGTCAACTCTTATGGGAGTCATTTCCCCTTTTCCGTGACTTTTAATGCTTTGGTCATTATGTAATATTGAAAAGTATAATAAATAGATATAAAGCGTACCAAGCGAATCTGTTAAGAAATAAAACTTTCTTTTGAAGTAGAATTATCCCTAAAAGTCCAGGTGAGCGATTCAGGCCCCGTGGATATTCTAGTTAAATAGATATTAAGCGTCAAATAATCTTATATTTCATGTTAAAAAAAACTAAAGATATTTGAAGAAAGGCAAATAGCTTATAAAGAACATTTTAGAGTATATCTGTATATTTTATAACAGTATTTTAAACCTTTACAGCTATGAATATCTGAGAGGTTTGCTCCATTTATATTTATCACTACTCAAATGTCAGTCAAGAGCAGATGTCAATATACGGTACATTCTACCTGTAATGTTTCTGTCCATGTTTAAACGAATGCCGGTGTTGTAGCCTATTTTTTTATTTTTTTTTTTTCAGATTTGGAGCTGATAACGTTACTTCTTAAAGTTGACTTGCTATGAAAATATCTCAATGGATATGACCTACATATTATTTCTCAAATAAATAATTTACTTTTTCAAACGTTTACGATTGCCATAATATTTCTATATTTAGACCACAGTTATCTATTTAAGCACCTATTTATTTCTATTTTAAATCCGAAAACAAGAGGGGCATTATATCCCAGGGTGTTTTCCCCCAGGGGGAACTCTGTACTGACTTTGTGTATTTGGGGAAACGATATGCTCAGTTTTATCCGGAGTAACTGTGCGGGATGGTGGTGGTGGTGGGGGGTCTATGCTACAACAATGGGACGTAAAACAACTTTAACACAATGTATAATTAATATTTGTATACGTTGATATGCGGACAGACTAGTACTTGGTAGAGCGCCAGATATTCACACTGAAGGTTCTATGTTCGATTCAGATTTGACTCTTAAACAAATACATAAGTAGATCGGATGTAAGTGTTAAGATGTCGATGTGTGTCGCATTTGTCGAATATGCATGTCGACTCATGAAGCATATCTATCTATCTATCTATCTATCTGACATTTGAGTAGTTATAAATATATACAGAACATAAATATATGTATGTATGTATGTATGTATGTATGTATGTATGTAGTATGTATGTATGTATGTACGTATGTATGCATGTATATAATGTATGTATGTATGTATGTATGTATGCATGTATGTATGTATGTATGTATGTATGTATGTATGTATGTATGTATGTATGTACCATTGAGGAGATCTGTTGTCGAAATGAGCTAAAGCAAATAGTAAAATAAAAACTTTCTAACGCCGGAGTATGTGACAAACTGACTGTCTGTTTTAGCCTAGACATCTGTCACTGGTCCATCTTTAGTCAAACAGATGAAAATTGATCGAAATACTGAATCAGATTAATTCTGTTATTTAATCAGATAAGTAATTGTTCTCCCTTTCAAATGTCGCGTTATTGAATGATCATCGGCATTCATTCTTTTAAATTTTTTTTTCATTTTAGATCGTCCACTGAAAACTCGCCATTTACCATGCTATACGAGATACTGCTTTCCGGCACCTGTATTATAATTCTTTACTATGTCCTGAGATTCAGAGCTCATCAAAGAAAATGGCAACAAGTTTGTTGTAAGATCACACCTTTGGGACCAGAACACCCAATATGGGGTTCACTGCATTTGGTAAGTTGTTATTGTTTTTATTGATATCAGTTGTTTGTGTTGTTGTTGTTATTGTTATTGTTTTATTGTTACCAGTTGTTAGTGTTGTTGTTGTTATTGTTTTTATTAATATACGTTGTATGTGTTGTTGTTTGTTGTTATTGTTTTTATTGTTATCAGTTGTTAGTGTTGTTGTTGTTATTGTTTTTATTGATATAAGTTGTTTGCGGTGGTGTTGTTGTTATTGTTTTTATTTATATCTGTTGTTAGTATTGTTGTTGTTATTGTTTTTATTGATACAAGTTGTCTGCGGTGGTGTTGTTGTTATTGTTTTTATTGATATCAGTTGTTTGTTTTGTTGTTGTTATTGTTATCAGTTGGTAGTGTTGTTGTTATTGTTTTTATTGTTATCAGCTGTTAGTATCGTTGATTTTATTGTTTTATTGTTATCAGTTGTTAGTTTTGTTGTTGTTCAAATATTCAAAATAATAAAGAATGTGTTGGGAACTGTCCATAGTTACCAAAGTCTACCTGCTTTTCATTTTTAACCTGAACTGAAGGAATTCAATTTTTTACCTTTGACCTTAAAACCTGACACCTGTGGGTCAAATATATATTTTGAAAATTTACACCTATTTCGACGAGCTTTGCTGTTTTTTGACAACTTTTGTTACATAATATCACTCTTGATATCTTGTAAGTGAAATTCGAAACCCCCATTTTGATAATTCGATTTATTCTTTAAAAGATAATTGTAGAAGCTTACGTTATAGATTACGTACAAATTACCGTGTTATTATTGTCGGAACCAATTTTGTCATAACTTTTACTTTAATGTTCAGATTTCTACATGATCAGATGGTCTATTCACCACAGCAATCACTTCCGGGTCCTCAACATACAAATAATTATAATGTTTCCGTTGTTCTCCTCGTATTAATAATCTCCCAGCAATCTAATAAGGCCACCATTTTGCAAGATCATTGCGCCTAAAACCACGAAGTCCTGCAAGATCAGTGTGCCTAGAACCACGAAGTCCTTAATCTCTAGTCGATATGGTTTTGAGCCCCATTGGGAGCTACGCTCATAGAGATGAGTTTGCCAGTTTAACTGTGAAAGGCCGATTGTTTTTCACGGACACATTATAACCGGGTATCTCACCCACCATTAACTGTTCTCCATCATATGACACATACTTCACAAACAACATTTACAGGCATACAATGTATGTTCGCAGCACAGCTCAGGTATAGTTTATAATGTTTTGATGTATTTTTCTATTTGTTTTTTTTTATTTTGTTGTCGCCGTTTGTTTGTTTGTTTGGTTGTGTTTGTTTTTTTTTTTTGTTTTTTTTTTGTTTTGTTTGGGTCCTCTACATGACGGTTTCAGGTAACTGTCTCAGAATAAACCATTTTTTTCAAACTTAACATTTTCCCTCTTGACTACCTGGATTGACATACAAAAGCCGAATCACAGGCATAAGTATCGATAAATTCATATATATTTTGTGAAAATTGCTTGCGAAAACCCAGGTTTGGCACTTCTTCAATTTCAATTGTTAACCTCAACATTACTATTTTTATATGAATATCACACTGTTCCTGACCTCATTTTCAATAAATAGGGATATAAGATTTTATGCCTGTGTGTAGCTCTGTTTGATTATTGTAAATCAAGTACAAGTAGTAAATGTATACAAAATCAAAATCATTTTTGGGAAAACACAGTCGTTTAAGATTGACAGTTTGTTTTAGAAAAAAGAAACTTACATCGCTTTGTATTCTGTTTTATAGTTCTCCAATGTGGAAGAATACTGCAAGTTAACCGTGGATCTTGTTCAAAGAACGAATACGAAGATGTACTCCTATTGGATGATGTTTTTCTATCCGAACTTCACCGTTTGTCACCCAGACACCGCTCGAGTGCTTTTCAAATCATCTATGCCTAAAACAAAATATTCTGTAGGAGGGATTTACAGATTAATCATGCCTTGGATAGGTAAGCTGCCTTCTCAAAACAGAACTCTGCTCAAGATTCTACCTTTCACTTATGAAACTGATTTCTCACGGAAACATGCACTTAGACAATGCCTTAAATGTCAGCACAGGTTGTTGTTTAATAGGAGTAAAAGATGTCGAAAATGTAATTGTGAATAGAAATGTCTAGAAAAATATCAGTGTTAGAAATATATAAAAAAACTAAAAAATATCTCAAAATATTGGATTTGAATATATAAATGTGCATAATAAAAACCTCAGATACCAAAGCATAAATCAATAGAATGTCCAGGACGTAGATACAAATCCGGTAAAATGGACAAACACGGACCTCTGGAAACCAATCTGGCAATCTGGCTGTTCAAGCGTCTGGTTGAAGAGCTCCACTCTTGACTATGTACGACAATTGTGTAAACCGTTTGATATAGCTTTTGATATATTTAATTAATCATGCTTTGTTATGTACACACTTTGCATATATACTGTCCTCCCTCCGTTTTCTCTGATATGACCTTGAAGCAAGTAAAGCTCGCTTATTGTTGCACTATATCGTTATATCAGTGTATTCAGATGAGGAAAACCAAACGAAATTGTAATGCATGATCTTAAACGAAAAACTGCGCCTGATCCAAATCGCCGAAAAGATAGTTTTCAGTTGTTTTGTCCATGGCACCTGATCCTACCTTGATTTAAGAGATCCGTGTTTGTCCATTTTTTTTCCAGATTTGTACCTATATCCTGGACGTCCTAGTGACTTATACCTTGGTATCTGAGACCTTTTATACATTAAATTGGATTTGGAATTTACTAATATTTGTTTATTGTTTTGAAATATTTTTCGATGAGGTAGTTTTAACACATTTTTTTCTTGTTTTTGCATAACATGAAAAATTGCCATGAAAATCCAGTTTGCAAACTAGTTTGGTTTTAATGCGAAAATGCGCAATTTCCGTTTCCTATTATATGTTGTCATTTAATTTATTTATTCTAAATCCGTATTATTTCTTCATTTTAGTCCTTGATTATTCAAATGATATAATGGATAACATTGTTTTAGAGCACTTTATTATGGGTTGTACGATAAAACCATTTAAAAGTAATTCATAATCGTCAGTATGAAATCTATTTATAGGTGATGGCCTGTTGGTCAGCTCAAGTAAGAAATGGGAGCGGAACCGCCATTTACTAACACCGGCATTCCATTTTGATATTCTGAAACCTTATATCTTAGAATACAACCAGGTTGCTGATGTTCTTGTTGTGAGTATACAGTAGTACATGTAGTTAAACAATTGCGTTACCTTCATGTAGAGTAAGTTAAGGTCCGGTGATACAGTGAGACCTGCCTGACTCAGAGTTGTCTGATTCGCGATTTCCTACTTATTTAATATTTATTTAAAAGATTGAGAACATACAAAATGATAAGGATTAGAAATGGGAGGAAATCGTTAGGCAAGATTCCACTTTAAATTTATATTTGCATTACTGTCCGCGCGGCACACTTCGGAAATCGGAAAATCGTCCACAGGGGATGACATAAGATTCACCCCATCCCAATTAAGAAAGTTGTTTAATAAGTAAAAATGAAGAAGAAGAAGACCGTTAGATATTCCTGAATTTCAATAATAATAAAATTGCTAACAAAAGTATAAATGAAGAATTGTTTACGTGTTTTGATAGTTTGGTGTCAAATTATAGTCAGATGATATTTTAGATATTTTGAGAACGTCTTTATTTTGTAGTTGTATAAATTTCATAGTGATTAAGTTAGATACTTGAAAAACGTTTATGGTGATTAACATATATATTTGTAGAACTTTAGTGATAGTGATTGAATAAGATACTGATAGACATTCCAAAGTGATTACGCTAGATAATTTTAATTTTTTTATAGTAATTAAGTACAGTTCTTTGTAAAATTCGGGCAGGGGGTGATACAAGACCATCTCAGATTTTCATTATTTTTGTTGTTGTGACAAGTAAATCCATAAATCTTTGCTAAAATGATTAATGATAAAACGTATTGCCTCCTTAAAGATCAAGGTCTGTTCTATAAAAAAATGTGAAAACAAAAGGGTATATATTACAACTGATGTGGGATGATTAAAATAATGTAAAACTCAACTTTCTATATATTTATGGATTTTTCAAATTGAGATGTTTTTAGTCAAATTTACAGAAATTGCAACAGTTAGAAAATTAAATGTGAACATACTGTGATAGTTTTACATTTGTTCAATATGAATCAATTAAAAAAAATCTGGTGGGATTGTTTCCGTGTTTATTTGTTTCCAGAGCAGATTTTTCCTTTTCAATGGTGAGATCCTGATTCCACAGTTAATTCTTACGTATTAAAGGAGCAAATATTAAACAAAATGACATGTACTGCAACTAAATATGGATTCACATCTCAGTTTTATTCAATGAAATCTGAATATAATTTATGCCACCATAGCAAGAGTTTCCACCAAGTCATGTCTGTAAATTTAGATATTCGTGTATGAACAATACAGTTAAATTCTATATCTTACTTTCTACACATAAAATGGCAGTGGAACTTCTTTTATCAAATAGCATTGAGATATATATATATATATATATATATATATATATATATATATATATATATATATATCTTTATATATATATATATATATATATATATCCGTGTGTGTGTGTGTGTGTGTGTGTGTGTGTGTGTGTGTGTGTGTGTGTGTGTGTGTGTGTGTGTAGAACAGTGAATTAAGGAGAGGACAGCGAAATTTCGTGAAAGTATGAAAATAAATACTGATAGTCTGATTTGATAAAAGCAAATCAAATGATCGTCCCAAGTTGACGTACTTAATGTAGACTAGATCTAAATAAAAAAAAGAAAGAAATCCTGTTCCGCGTCTGCATCTTATTTCAAGATGTTTTATTCACAGCATTCAATCAGTTAGGCTTTATGCATACCCTCTTTACTGTCCGAGTAAGCTTAAATATGTACAGTATGGAACCTTGACGAATGCCTGACAACAGACGTTTGGCAGTTCGATTTATGCTGTTACGGGGTCTATCAAATCACTGCCTGTGACTCATTCAACCTCTTAATCAAAAGAAATTCTGTTTGAAAAATAGACAGTTATACATTTCGTCTCGAAATTTTTGCCAATGTGCTTAAAACCCCCAAAGTTGGGTGATATGTATTGTTTGCTGTCAGATGACAATTTTATTTGCTCACACTAAAAGCCGGGGGAAAGTGGTAACCACAGGAATAGAAAATAATATAAAAACGGTACTTCCAAGTATCATACCGTTATACAAGTTATTGTAATAACATATTGCCGCCTTAATATAATAGGGGTATTTTGGTGCGAATATGGGTGTGAGGGACTCTAGAATATGGGTGGTAAGTCGATCATCAAATAAGGTTAAATAAACGCCTGATAATATTGGCCTAAATATAAGCGTTTTCTGACTCTGATTTTCATTTAACTTTTAATTGTCATTGATAAATAATTAGTTGCAACGTAGAATTAGTTAACCATGCTCCGTCAGTGTTTAGCAGATCTCACTAAACTGGAAGTACACGGGGGATAACTCTTATGCCCACATTTCCTTGTAAATATGCCTTTTTAAAAACACATACTGTAATTAAATTTAGACGAATCCGACGAATATCAATGGACAAATTTATTAAAAATATTATTCTGTCCAAAGCAAAGAAGAACTGTTGTGTAGAGTGTTGCAAATTTCTTTTAAGATAAGCAAATTTGCTATAGGAACGAAGCATATTGTATATAGCAATATTTATTTACCTGTAATTTTTAAAATAGGTTAAATCAGCAATTATCCTTCCAACCAGATTTTTTATCCCATTTATATATATATATATATATATATATATATATATATATATATATATATATATATATATATATATATATATATATATATATATATATTCATATAAACATAATTATCATATTCTCTTTACATGAAATGATGATCCCTTTATGTGGCATATGCCTGAATTTTACAAAGAACTGCACTTAAATTAGATACTTGTAGACATTATATAGTGATTAAATTTGATACTTCTGATTTCTACAGTGATTAAGTCATATACGTATAGAAGTTCTATAGTGATTAAGATGGATACTTGAAGACCGTCTATAGTACTTTTATTCTAAACTCATAAAATATCTATAGCAGTGATATTCGATACTTGTAGACTTTCCAAAGTTGCAAATAATGTTTTTAACGAATTTGTATCTATGTCCTGGACATTCTATTGATTTATACTTTGGTATCTGAATTTTTTATATCATGATATACTTTTTGAAACTTCAGACTTGATTATATATTTATTATTCTAAATTGTTGTATAATTCACGGTAATTATATACATATATTGCCCAGTTCGGAGGAAAATATAAATATTTGTTCACCCTGAATCAATCATGCCATACGAGTTCGAAGGTCAACATAATTGTTTGTGGGGTTAAACAAATTTCCATATTTCCTTTCCAACTGGACAATACACCATATGATATCCCAAACGCTAAGTAACTTTAAACGTCAATAGGTTTGCGTCAAGGAAAAGCATATTTTGCCTGTAGTAGCTATGGTAGTTAAGTGTGACCTCTACCGATCAGATGCACAGAAAGATATACACTTCACTAATCGTTACCCACATCGTCCTCATTGTTCAGGATCGGTGCCAAATTTTCCTCTATAACGAGTCAAAATCTGGATACATGCATGTTTGTTTCTCATCTTAATTAGTTCAAACTCGCCCCTTACCGTAACAAGGACTAAATTTATTACTCAATATAGATTGAATATGCACTGTGTGAACATAAAAGTAAGACACGAAGATCTGGTGCATGCCAAAGTCGTTTATCAAGATTTTTTTTTTTTTGTTTTTTTTTTTTTTGTTTTTTTTGTTTTTTTTTTTTTTTTTTTTTTTTTTTTTTTTTTTTTTTTTTTTTTTTTTTTTATTAGTTTTTTTTTTTTTTTTTTTTTTTTTTTATTTTTTTTTTTGTTTTATTTTTTTTTTATTTTTTTTTTTTTTTTTTTTTTTTTTTTTTTTTTTTTTTTTTTTTTTGTAATTTTTTTTTTTTTTTTTTTTTATTTTAGGTCCTATTCCTTTACTGAACATGTTACTTATGTGAGGTATTATAATATTAAATATCAGTTCGCCCCTATTTGTTTGGTGACCTTTTACAACAGATAACATATCCATTCTATCTTAAATTCGCCGTAAATTCTCATAGTACCATAGACGGTTTGCGATTATTTGCCTACAGCATATTCAACTTTCATTTTAAATTCGCCCCCCAACCTCTATGATTCAGTGACGAAAATTACATTAAATAATATGTATTGGTCTCAATGCGACCGCAAAGCTTTTATTGTTCTTAACAATATCAATAATGATAAATATCATAATGTTATTAATACAATGTTATGAATCAAGCATAATTGTAACGGGCACATTTATATTGCAGATCACCATGGTACTACTCGGATGTGATATATAGTATTGCGCCAGTTGGACGGGAATATCAAAAGTTGTGTAATTACGTCCACACGTTTTCTGAAGAGATTATTGCTAAACGGAAGGATGTTTTAGTATGATTTCCCAATCTATCTCTCTGTCTCTCTATGTGTGTGTGTGTCTCTCTCTGTCTCTGTCTCTGTCTCTCTGTCTCTCTCTATTTCTCTCGCACTCTCTCTGTCTCTCTCTCTTTCTCTCTCTTTCTCTCTGTCTCTCTCTCTCTCTGTCTCTGTCTCTCTCTCTCTCTTTCTTTCTCTCTCTCTCTCTCTGATTTTATTAATGTTATGAACATTATATTAAAGTAATGTTCTACTCAATTAGACGTCGTCATTTTAAAAATATTTTCTAAAGAGGAAGTGGTATCAGACAAGGCCAAATTATAAATATAAACATATAGCCAAATTCCGTCTAAGATAATATCAACATGCATTATTACATTTAATTTATGGAGCCTCCTTGGCCAGGTGGTTAGAAGAACATCAATTTTTATTCCAAAGCTCTCCCTTCTGAGAAATGCAGGTTCGAGTCCCACTGGATATAAGAACATTTGACAGTTGACCTTCGGATGACCGGTGGTCTTTTTCCGGTGCATTGTTACCGCGTTTCATTCCCCCGCCAAACGAGGCTAGCCACAACCATGCAACAGAAAAAAAGTATTGAGTGTTGCGTAAAACACTTTCCAAAATTAAAAAATATCAATGTAATTTAATTGAAACTGGATTTATTGTTGCAATGGACAATTGAATTTTAGGATATGTAGACAGGGAAATGTACGATGCATTGCTATGTAAACATATTTTATAATATTAACTTATTTTCGTCAAGAACAAATCAAAAAACAAAACACGAAATACAGACGCTACAGACGCTGAGCTGCTTTCTGAGAGTATACGTGTAAATGGTCAAATATTACTGAACTTTTCAATGATTTCTCAATTTTTAGATTGGCATTATAACATGAATACAGTGATCACCGAGCCCGCACGTTTTGAATTTTGGTATATATGGTATGGCGTTTCTTTTCTAATCAAAGCTGAAATATTTGCTATATTGTTAGAAAATTTGAGAGTTTTATTTGGAAAATCAAATGGTCTCTTTAAACAAGTGCATCGTAACCATCTTTTCTCTTACACCACCCAAAACGTTACATTGTTTGGTGAGGCGTAAACCATTATTTACATAAGGTCAACAAACAAACACAAAATGTTAAATGATGCTTTTCAGAGAAAAGATCCTAGTCAATTAAAGAAGAGGCGACTGGACTTTTTAGATATCCTACTCACAGCAAGGGACGAGTCTGGCGAAGGTTTGTCCGATACGGATATCCGAGCTGAGGTGGATACGTTTTTGTTTGAAGGTTAGACTTCGATGATCGATATTGAAATTGTTAACGTTGTAAAGATAACCATTAACGTATTATGAATATGAAATGAATGTGTTACATGGAATGCACTGTACAGTTATCATTATTATTACTATTATTATCATTATTATTATTATTATTATTATTATTATTATTATTATTATTATTATTATTATTATTATTCTAAAAGTTAACATTTGGTGAGCACAGATCTACGGGAAGTTCATTGATTATATAAATATATTTTTCTATGTTTGTATCATACATATTGCTCAAGATACCCATGGTACTTCTGGGAATAAAAAAGATAAATACACATTGTGAAAAATAAGTATTGTACACACGTACGTAGGTAAGTGGACATTTGAAAGCCAAATATTGAATACAAATTATCAAAAGATGAATTAAAGCCAACACAAAATAAAATGTCTACCTCAGTATGCTCAGTTCTTGAAAACCTGCAGAAGATTGAATTTTAACCCATTCAACCGAATATGCCACAATAGATAGCATATCATTCAGGGGTGAAAAGGTTAGGATGTAATTTTGTCCCATCCCACCTGTCCTTTCCATATCGAACAATGATGACAAAATATCCGTAATATACATGTACATATATGCTACTTATACGCTGATTTTCATTCTTCGAACAATCGTTTGAGCTCTAAATATGTCCTGTAGGAGTTATTGACTCATATGAGTGAATTTGAAAGACCCCGGACATATATAATATATATATATATATATATATATATATATATATATATATATATATATATATATATATATATATATATATATATTATATATATATATATATATATATATATATATATATATATATATATATGCTGGTATGTATTTGCAGGACATGACACAACTGCCTCAGCCATCAGTTGGGCTATATATGCCCTGGGAAAATATCCAGATGAACAAGAAATTGTTTTTGAAGAAATACGAAAAATGTTGAAAGATAAAGAATACTTTGAGTGGTACAAATTTTATACATAACTTATGAATTATGACAAATGCTACAAATATAAAAATTATATCTTTATTTGAAAAAACAGTAAAGCTCTCAAAATTCACAATATGCCGCCAATTTGCTTTTATCAAGTGAAAGACGACAATATGTATATTAATTACATAGTATTAAGTCTGCAACATACAGACTTCCAATGCAAATATTTATCGATGTTTACCGATAACGCCACGTGCAATGACATCATACCGTTAACGACACATGCATATTATCACGTACATTAGTACACCTATATAAGTATACATTCACCAGATATTTTGGCAATGAATTATCAAACAAATAGAAAACTTAAAAGAATTTATATGTGATAAATAACTATATGCATACCATGAGTTACAAAATATCCAGCTGGAATATATCATTGAAAAATTAAGAAAAGGGGGTCCATGAAATTACTACCAGATAACTATAGATTATATACAATATTTTACCTAATACAAAGGACATATGTAACATGATTTTGCCAATTACTACAAACAATAAACAAAAGTGGACCTAGAAAGATGCCCATTTGAAGAAGCGCGACGGTTATCTTAAGCATTAAAATAGATATAGAAAATAATAAATAGTATGCTGAAAAAAAGAAAGTAATTATAATATAATATACCAAAAATAACCCTTCAACTCTGGCTATTATCAAAATTAACATTTTATTTACCCAACGGTCCTTTGCCCTTCTTATGCCATATAAGTGTTATTGTCACTACAGACGTCCATATTCTGGAAGAGGGACTCATTAGGAAGATGGAATATATATCATAATATGTACAGTCTATAAGTGAGGAACCTTTCTTAATTTACGCAAATACTTGAATAAATATTGAACTATATACAACATTAAGTATATAAAATTATATCACGGATTACACATTATCTTATAATTATTATAGCTCCTCCATACTATTGCAGTCAGACGTATTCGGAAGATAGCACTATTACATAATAAAACAGATATAGAAAATGATTAAGACTATATCCAATAAACTAAAATATAGAGCTAAATAAATGCAATATGCTAAAACATAACCCTGTCTACCTCGGCTATAGTTATGATAATCCAATTTAGTGACGCAACGGGCCTTCGTACTACTCATTCCATACAATTATTATGGCTATTACAGGCCTCTTTACTTTCGCAATGGGGTTACAATGTATATTATAAAATGCGGACAATTTTAAAGTTAGGAACATTTCTTACTTTGTTGTATAGATATTTATCTATATACTACATTAAGTGTATACAAGTATATCACTGGTAACATAATATATTTTATAGCTATATAAAGTAAAAAATAAAGGAAAGGGGATTTTAGAAATACAATTTAAGGTACTTAACATCATTCACAATACTTATTAAACAGAATGAATTAAATCTATATAGTAAGTACAAATACCAAGAATCCCTAAACAGAAGCGAAACTAGAAAAGATGTCAAACAAGAGATGTGGTTGATTAGATTAAGTATCAGCACAGAAATAGGACATTATTAGATTTGTTTGTTTGTTTACGTCCCACTCGAGAATATTTCACTCATATGGAAACGTCACCAAATGCCGATGAAAGGCTTCAAATATTGACCTATGCTCGGCACTTACGGCCATTGAGCAGTAAGGTTCTTTAACGTGCCAACACCTACTGTGACACGGGACCTCCAGCTTTTACTGTCTCCTCCAAAAGACAGGAAACCATCCTGTCGCCGGCGGGACTCGAACTCACGACCTCACGATCCAGAGTCGAGCGCGCTACCGACTGAGCCAGGCCGGCTCGAAATAATTAGAAGCAAGTTAATAAATAAAATACAAAAAGATATATACCTGCTGTAATGATAATACAAATAAATAGATTATAGATATACAATCTACAACGACTACGTATAAGAATGTGCGGAGGGGGAGGTAGGTTGGGGTTGTAAAAGTAAGTTGTAAACATATATTACGACACCAAAAATGTCATAGTTTGTACATAAAATCACATTAGATTTGTTTTTGTTCTATCCGCTAGGCATTCGAGTTTCTAAATCCTTTATCCAGTTTTCATCCGTATAAATCTGTAATTTTTATTCTCAACCGTTGTTTTAGGAATAACTGCAACCCACAAATCAGAAACCACATGATCTTTAAAACGTTTCATGATCGGCTTATCTCTTTGATATTTAATATCGCGTCCATGTTCCTCCATGCGCTCTTTTAGGAATCGTTCTGTTTCTCCTACATACACAGTTTTTGAACATTTATTGCAAATTAATGCATATACTAAGTTCCTGTCAGTACATTTCACGCCTTTGAATACAGTAAAACATTTTAAATCCTTCGAATTCACAATATCCTCTGTTTTTTATAATTATACATATAGAACATTCACACTTCTCCTCGGTTAACCTTAAGATATCTGCTGTTTTCATATGTACAAGTGTATCACAAAGGTACCTACCACGTCTGAAGGTCAAAAGGGGTAACTCGGGGAAAATGTCACGCATACGCTCGGATTGGTGAAATGTCTTCTAATGTTTCCTTAAAATATGACGTACGTCTGACAACAGTTTTGAGTCAGTTAAAACTAGCGGCACTCTCTTTGTTTTCTCTCGGTTTATATTCTTGCGACGTAATAATTCATCTCTATCTCGTATATCGACTCTGCTAAGTTGTTGCTCCACTGATTCTCCACTATACCCGCGTTTCCGTAATTGGACTTTAAGCTCTTGTCGATGTTTAACATAATCCTCCTCTTGCTCACATATGCGTCTTAGTCTCAAACCAAGGCCATAAGCAAGGTTTTTTCGTATGCGGTGGATGACAGGAATCAGCCCTCGGGTAGAGATGTTTATCCGTTGGTTTTGCATATAAATCTGAAAATGTGCACTATTTCTATTTTAACCAAAGTATCCAAAAATCCAATACATTTCGCGTTCCATCTACGTTCGATCTTTATACTGCCATGTATGATGTTAGCGTGTTCGGCACGACTCCAAGCCCCCATCCCAAATACCGAATCCGTCATCAAAGTATCGTTTGTAGAAAGATGGGGATTTACCATACTTTAGCAGTTCTTCATCCCTCTTTTGCATATATGCATATGTTAAATTTCTGCCTATCCTCGAGCATATCACTATTCATTCATTCTGCCTAAATTGTGTGTTATCTAAAGTAAATTCATTATTATCTAAAACTGTCTCTACCATCTCAGTCGCGATTTTGGGATTATCAGATTAGTTCTAGCTTCAAACGCTTCTGTGCATGCCTCTATGCCTTTCTTCCTCGGTACCAATGGGTAAAGTTTACATACATCAAAGCAAAATAATAAAACGTTTTCCGGTATCTTGAAAGTTATGACTGGACTTGACTGTGGACTCACGGCGGGTGTGACCGGTCGACAGGGGATGCTTACTCCTCCATGGCACCTGATCCCACCTCTTGGTTTCCAGAGGTCCGTGTTTGTCCATTTTTATCGGATTATTATGTGTGTCCTGGACATTCTATTGATTTACACTTTGGTATCTGAGGTTTTTATATCTTTTACTTTCGATATAAAATCGGTTGTATACTTTATATAATAAGGACTTTCTGTAACGTATAGATGTAACTTATGCTCCATAACTTCTGCCATCCTTTCCGTCGGTGTTCTAAACCCGCGAACTATTGTCCGTAGAGGCGTGCCATTTTTGTGCAATTTTGGATTACCTTTCAATTTACCAGAAGTAGGCTATTTTGTAATTAAGTAATGCTTAAGTTGGTAATTTAACCGTTTTTGTACATACTATTTACATGTATCGCTATTGCGATAACATCTTCGTTTCTCTCTTCATATGATTTACTTCGTTTCACTATGTAGGGAAAACTTTGTTAAAATATATTATTCATCATGTTTGGATCTTTTTTCCAATATTAATTCGTCGAACTCAATCTCTCTCTCTCTCTCTTTCTCTCTCTCGCTCTCTATATATATATATATATTAAAACATGCCAACTTTATAATGCTGAAGACAGTCGTTCTATTTTTAGGGATGACATACACAATGCGACAAAATTAACTTATTTTTTGAAAGAGGTCATGCGAATGTACTCAACAGTTCCTTTAGCCTCTAGATGGTTGACAGAGCCTCTTGTATTTGAAGGTGTGGAGCTACCCGCAAATTGTGCTGTAGATTTTAATTTTCATGCAATGAATCATCACCCGGACGTGTGGCAGGAACCTGAAGTAATTACAATATATATTATGCCATATATGAGACTAGCCATGTGTAAATAACCCATCACTCCCAACACTTCGGTACGTCTCTCTGTCTGTCTGTTTGTCTCTCTGTCTGTCTATCTGTCTGTCTGTCTGTCTGACTGTCTATCTGTCTGACTGTCTGTGTGTCTGTCTCTCTCTCTCTCTCTCTCTCTCTCTCGTTCGATGCGATAGTGGCCTCAGTTGTCCATTGATTCGAGCATTGCACTTTGAACCACGATGCCTCTCACATATTTTTAATGCAATTCTATATCTGCTGTAACCTATGCTATTTTTAGAGCCGTTATCAGTTCACTTGCAAAATCCAGGTGGTCTCTTTACATTAATTGTAGACGCATACGTGGTGACGGATATAATGGCTGAATGCAAGAGAGACAGTTATTGAGACAAATGGATGAACAGATTAGAGTTAAGCGTGTTTATTTATAAATAGGTATAATGCAATGAATTTTATTTGAATAGTCTAGTCTATTAAAATAGACTGTTAG